>CANYBF010520471.1:0-17595 GCA_948192965.1 Dalechampia spathulata
ATGCTAAATATGAGATTTAGCATGTTGCCAACATATTAGGAACCCAAAAGGTCACACACTTACAAATAAGGAAACAAGCTAAAAAGGCAGTTTTTGCACTTTTGGGAAAAGTTGTAAAAACACTTATGGAAATAAACCTAAGAAATATGGACTTGACTTTGAATGTTTAGAAGTCCATTAAGTTCAAGTTGGGCTATGACAAGGCAAGTGAAAGTCACTTACCATATTTGTCACTAGTGGGCCCTGACTTAACTTAGGCTAAAAGGGTTTCACCTTAACCTAATTTTTTGAGTATAAATACAATTTTATAACTCAAAATTAGGTTAAGCTCCTCAGTCTCTTCCTTTGGCCAATCAGACCTCTTCCTAAGGGAAAAAGAATTCAGCCTTCATAAGTTTGATTGTGGGGAAGACGAAAATTCCATAAGATTTTCTTCTTTTCTTTGCTAATTCACATGAAAGGAGATAGAAGCAATTGGTTGCTTGCTTGGACTTCTCTATTTGCATGTGGATACTATTGGAGGCTAGCTATTTTGGTGGTTTTTGGTTTGCTACAACCATAAATGATATAGAGATCAAGAACGAAGGAGATCCGCATTGAAAAGTAAGTGTTACTGTTCTTTATGCCATATCTCACCTAATCTTGGATTTTCTTGTGTTTTGATACAAAGATCCATTCTTGGTTTGCTGTTCTAAATAAAATTTTAAATTTCTTCCACTGCTTAATCATATAATAAACCAATAATCTGCTCTATCATCTAAGCGTAGAGATCATGCTTCTCTCATTCCAGCTGCCTGCTTGTCTGCAAACATAAGCATATAGGCATATAAGTCATGCATCCATGCATTGACATTACATCCACATTTAAAACAAGTACTTACCTAAACAGTCAGCATCTTAAAAGTGTGATACCGGTGCAACCCCACCAGAAGCCTTGAAGCATCTGCCATGGAATCTTGAGGCACCTATAAAAATCAAGCACATGTAAGATCATTGAAGTCAAGGGCCCATGAAACATATATACTCACATGAGTGGTATTCTCAGGATCAAATTCTATCTCACTCCTCACCAGCACTGGAAAAGAGGTCTCGTAAGGATGACCAGTCTCATCATAAGTAAAGATCAGTGGATTTTACGGGCACATCAGCTAACCCTCAACAAAATCCAAGGGGCGCTCATACCCCAGGGTCTGACTCCGGTCCCACTAGCTCTGTGACGCTGACCTCTACATGTGGAAAGCTCCATAGGCCCCAATAGCCTCATCTGAATGAAAGTGTGATAGTCCACTGGTGATTTGCATGGCATTCGTCATAACTTTTCATCTTCTAGAAATCCTCAACAAAATGGGGTAGTTGAAAGGAAAAACGGAACCCTATGTGACATGGCACATACTATGCTTAATGAGTACCAATCGCCTTTGTACTTTTAGGCCAAAGCAGTCAATACCGCTTATTTTGTCACAAATTGAGTTCATTTAAGACCGATTTTAAACAAAACTCCCTATGAGCTATGGAATGATAGAAAACCAAGAATTTTGAACTTTAGAGTATTTGGTTGCAAGTGCTACATTTTTAACACCAAGGATAACCTTGGGAAATTTAATTCAAAAACTGATGAGGGTTTATTCTTAGGGTATGCAACATCTAGCAAGTCATATAGAGTGTTTAAAAAAGGTTCTTTGGTAGTTGAAGAATCTATGCATATTGTTTTTGATGAAACTAACTCCCTTGGTCCAAGAAAGGATATTGATGATAATGATGCAGGAATTCTTTTAGAATAAGGTGAAGGATAAGAGCATCTACAAGAAGTTACACCTAAAGATGTTAATAAGGAAGAATTGAATGATCCTCCTCACCTAGCTGTAACCTACATTGAGCATAATCTTTCAAAGGAGCGGCAATTCCTGAAAGGACACTCTAAGGAGCAAATCATAGGTGAAACATCAAAAGGAACAACAACTCGCTCTAAATTTAAAGATATTCATAACAATCTTGCATTCATTTCTCAAATTAAACCTAAGAATGTGAATGAAGCCTTAGATGATAAGAGTTGGGTGTTAGCCATGCAAGATGAACTAGACCAGTTTAATAGGAATAATGTATGGACCTTAGTACCAAAACCTAGAGATGCATCTATTATAGGAACTAGGTGGGTATTTAGAAATAAACTTGATAAAGATAGTGTCATTATTAGGAATAAGGCTAGGTTAGTGGCATAAGGATATTGTCAAGAAGAGGGAATAGACTTTGATGAAACCTTTGCACCAGTAGCTAGATTAAAAGCAATTAGAATATTATTAGCACATGCATCTCACATGAATTTCAAACTTTTTCAAATGGATGTGAAAAGTGCATTCTTAAATGGTTTTATAAATGAAGAAGTTTATGTTGCACAACTCCCTGGTTTCAAGAACTTTGAATTTTCAAACTATGTTTTTAAACTTACCAAAGCTTTATACGACCTTAAATAAGCCCTTAGAGCTTGGTATGATAGGTTAAGTAGTTTTCTTATTGATCATGATTTTGAAAAAGGTAAAGTAGAAACAACACTTTTCATTAAGCATTGTAAACATGATATCTTACTTGTTCAAATCTATGTAGATGATATCATATTTGGTGCTATTAATGAAAAATTGTGCAAGGAGTTCTCTGAGTGTATGCAGGGAGAATTCGAGATGAGCATGATGGGAGAGTTGAAGTATTTCTTAAGACTTCAAGTCAAGCAAAGTGAAGATGGAATCTTCATCAATTAAGTCAAGTACACACAAGAAATGCTAAAGAAATTTGGACTAGAAGATGTAAAACTGAACAAAACTCCTATGAGCACTACCACAAAGCTTTCCTTGGATGAAAGTGGTAAACATGTAGATCAAAAAAAGTATAGAGGTATGATAGGTAGCTTATTGTAGCTAACTGCTTCTAGGCCTGATATTATATTTGTTATATGTATGTGTGCTAGATTTCAATCATCTCTTAGGAAATTACATTTGTGTGATGTGAAATGTATTTTTAAATATTTGATTGGTACTATGCACTATGGCTTATGGTATGCTAGAAATAATTCTTTCAACTTGATTGCTTATTCTGATGCTAACTTTACTGGAAATGTGTTAGATAGGAAAAGTATGTCTGGTTCTTATCATTTTTTAGGCAATTATTTAGCTTCTTGGTTTAGCAAGAAATAGAATTCTATGTCTCTGTCTACTGCTAAATCTGAGTATATATCTGTAGGTTGTTGTTGTGCTCAAGTACTTTGGATTCAATAATAATTAAGGGATTATAATGTCTGTGTTTCATGCACCTCTATCAAATGTGAAAATTCTCAGAACTCTTAGAAATTTTCTAAATTTTAATCCTCGTATGACTGTACCTATTTTTGTACACCCGTATAGATCATTCTGCCTTATATCTCATACGGCCGTATAATAGCTTGGTATGTCCGTATGTCTTTCGAAGCAAATTTTCTTTAAATTTGGTATGAACATATTGATTTTGTACGCTCACACGCATATCTATTTCAAAATTTAAAATTTTTTAGCTGACAGCTCTCGTACGCCCATACATGATAGTGAATTTTTAGGCATTTTTGACCCTTACGGCTGTATACCTAGGTGGTACGCCCGTGCGTGATCTAGAAAATCGATTTTAAACATGATTTTTCAATTACTGTCGGTTACCAGATTTCGATTTTCTCTGATTTCTCTTTGAAATCCTCATTAAATTTAACAAAATCAGTCTTTAAACACTCGAAATTTTTTTCCCACAATCCTTTCCTCCATTTTTGGTTGGTTTCCTCTCGATTCTTCAGTTTTTATTTTGAGTTTTAACTGTTTTGATTTAGTTTTTATTTTTGATTTTCTGGTTAATCTAGGCTATTTTAGCTCTAAGTTCTTTAGAGAAAAGTGTTTAGGATTATGATAGCTAGGTGTGGTTTGAATTTTATTGATTTCCATGCAGGTACAAATTTTTGAGTTTTTCAAAAATTAGTCTAACCTCTGTCGAATTTTCAAAAAATTTTGTTTTTAGTTAAAGCCTCCTATCTCAAATCCTCCTCATTCTATTGCTGTCATAGATTGATCTCTTATTTGATTTTTGGGAGATTTGGGTCTAATGATACCATCACAGGCTCTGACGTTATTTTTCTTTACTCTATGGTCACGGGTACCCCTATTCAGTTTGGACGCTGACTTCAGACCTCTTTCCATAAGGTCAACATCTAGAAGCAGCCTGGCAGGCTATTCTTTTTGGTCTTATCATTCATTACATTTGCTAGTAGCTACATGCCTTTCCCGCTTCTCTACATACTCCTGGACTGAAAGGTCTGAACCTTGATATGTTGTTTATTAAGCATTTGATGCTCCTTGAACATACTTTTGATAATGAGTAGGTCATCCATTTTAAGTATATCTCTTGACATCTCGATCACCTTCAATCATTAAATCTTCTCAATGATACTATCTCTCTTTACAAACAATGGCCTGTAGAGATTTGTCAGTGCTTGCAGGTGCCACTTCCTGATGACACACCTGCAGAGTGGCTTGACCCTTCAAACCCTTTTTCTACTGACGCCACATGCCAGGCAGCTCTGAGTCATAAATGATCGGTCATTTTCATGGAGGATCATCTTCTTCAGTTGTTCCTGATCTTCCTACACCTGCTCCAGCTGTTACTTCTACTCTTGCTCCAGCTGCTGCATCCACTGATTCTATCTCTTAGCAGCTTACTGTTATCATCGCTCATCTTGATCAATTAGATGCTTTTGAGCAATGTTTTGACCATGATGATCAGCAACTTGCTCATATTTGTCAACATGTTGATTCTCTAGATTAACGCTATGATCAGCACACAGCAGAGTTTCATGAGTTTCAGATGACTACATCTGAGACCTTATATTCCATTAGTATTATGATGGATCCTTTCATTGTTCCTCCACCGAGTCCACCTCCTCTTCAGGACCTACAGTGATCATTTTGATGTTGTCAAAGGGGGAGATATTTTAGGATATTGGAGATGTTAGTTTTTGACTTATAGACTAATTTTGATTTTTATTATTATTATTTTTTCCATTATTGCTCTGATCAGTATATTGTATTCAATTATTATTATTATTTTTGCTCTGATTAGTGTATTGGATATTTTTTTTAGTTTATATGGCATATGATGTTTATTCAGTTCATTATCCTATCTTGTTTATTCTTATTGTTGTTTATTATCATTTGTTTTGATTATAACTGAGTTGGATAATGCTTTGATCATATAATTCTGTTTATGATTTGATCATACAATTATATATATTGCTCTAATCATACATTATATTGTATGCTCTTATCTTTGTGTTTTTCTCCTTTCCTTTATATTTGAATGATTACTTGATATTTCATGGCATAAATTCTAAAACAAGGGGAGATTTTAAAATTTTCCAAATCAAAATTTCATTTAAACATGTTTTGCAAATTGAACTTAAATTAATTGCCAACATCAAAAAAGGGGAGATTCTTAGACCCAGGATTTTGATGTGTGTGTTTTGTATGAGTCAATTTAAGTTATTTGTAATTTAAAATCATTTTTCGATATTTGGTATGAGCATACCTATTTTGGTACAGGCATACCAATTCACTTTGTTGTGTGGTATGGGCATATGACTAACTGTACCAAGTTAGACTTATTTCCTTGAGTTTGGTATGGGCGTACCATTGCTCTCAAAAATTTGATTTATCAGTAAACCAGTTGTGGTACGAGCGTACTAATTATGGTACGGGTGTACTGTTGCTCGCAGGAAACTTTGTTTGTCATGAATGTTGGTTTGTACAGGCGCACCGTTGCTTGATATGGGCGTACCAAACTTACCATATTTTGTTAAACTGATATTTTTAAATCGGTACGGGCGTACCATATTTGGTATGATCATATGTGACTTTCTAGAAAGGCTTTAAACCTTTTCTAACAGTTTTATTTTTATAAGATACATTACATTTTTCATATCTAATGGCTAGTTTTGCAGACCAAATTTCTTTTTGAGCTTCAATCTTCATTTGCAAGCAAGTTTACTTATTGTATTATGATTCTAGCATTGTAAACTCTCTTGCATTATGAGATTAATGCTTAGAGCATTAAGTTATAATTGAGAGTTTAATTGTTGTAAGTTTGTTATTATTGTAAAGGTTTAAGTGTAAGCCTGAAAATACTGGGATTAGGATTCGTTTAAGGAATCCTTTATAGTAATTGATTGTGATTAGTGGAACCCTAAGTTGAGAACTTAGGAGAAGTGGACGTAGGCTAAGAGTTAATGCCGAACCACTATAAGTCACGTGTTGCTACTTCCGCTGGGATTTCAATTAACATAACCTTACTAAAATCTACTTCTTTATTAAGCTTGTAAAAAGACATAAAGAAGAAGAAAACATATATATAGCTTATAGAATCCAAATGAAACATAGAAGTTGAAACCTACATATGATCTTACCTTGACTTAATTTTACAGAAATTGACCTAATTTTACCTTTAAAATGTCAATTTTATGTTGTATACAGTTGTACTATACTATTTATGCCTGTATCAATCCTAAAAACTTTAATACTAATTTATGTCAAAATGATGGTATGATCGTACCATCAATTGGTACGCTTGTAAGCTCTAAAAACTTCAATACACATTTTATGCTGAAGCATTTGTACGCCATACCACCCATGTGGTATGCCCGCACCAAGAGCTACTGTCAAATTTAGCATGTGGTACGACCAAACCGTATAGTCGTATAACTTAAAACATAAGTAGCAAAAAAATATCATGTTATCTATCTATTCAAAAGGTCCTATGTTTATCATCAATATAATAAGAGTTATGTGATATATAAGAAGCATAAGCAATTTTGGATCCTTCCTACTACTTTGTATTAAGCTCCACCAAATTACTTAAAAAAATTAAAAGATGAACAAAATACTTTTAATAATGTTTAAAAGATCATAGTTCCTTTTACCATTGCTTATCAAGGGCTTAAACGTGAATGGACACTACTAAATACTTAAGTAGACAATGATATTGATATGGGGTCATTTCATAATAATGATCTCAAAAATTTTTACCATTTCCCTCATGCCATGAACACTACTGAATTTAATGATCTTTGAAAATCCTCAACAAGCTCATCTTTAAGAGGATCAAATTATGCATCAAGCTTTGCAAATTATTACATTCATCTTAAGGATTACAACATGTCCTTTAGCTATAAGCCGATATGTAAGTAAAAGTAAGAATATAATGGATGTGTTAGCTCTACTTTACTTTACAGTTATAAAATAAGTATTATAAGATAAGCAATAATCTACTCCAGTTGTAAAATGTATTATTGCTTGAGTGTTTTCTATCACATGAAAAAACACTTTTTACTTTATTTATGATAAAGTAGTACCTTATTTATCTAGTTGTTAAAAGCTTAATGGTTATAGTAGATTTCAATAAAATAAGGATTGTAAGGCATTAGCTTATAAATATTCAGCCACGGGCAAGGCCTTTAAAAATAAAATCTTTTTTTCTTTCTATATTATGTTCTTTTAAACTCATTATCTCTTTTGAAATTCTTTATATTTCAATAAAATATTTTTTCTTGAATTCTTAGTTCTTATTTCTAAAGTACAATCTTCAATTCAATATTTAAAGAATCAAAAGAACAACTTTATTAATCTTTAAGGATTGGTGCCTTTTTACGACTTAATACTGTATGAGATTCTTTGATATTAGCTTAAGGATGGCTCTCAATCCTTTTGGTATCAAAACCATGGTTATAAAGAAATTAATTTATTAATTTATACTAAAAAGTAGAAAGTCTTAAACACTCATGGAATCTAGTTCTGTTACCTCCTTCATACAATTTTTTGTTCATATTTCTCCTCTTAAACTTCCAGATTCTTGTATAAAATCCTATACCAACAAAATCAAACATCTTATGAAAATCACACATATTCCTCAAGACATCTAGATAGATGATTCCTTCCTCCTTCTTCTTAACCCATATCATGTTTTCAAAAGGATTAATTTTACTCAAAGTATCTGAAAAATCATTAATAAGCCTTCTCTTTCTATTAAAGAATACATCAAATCCTCTTCTCTTTCCCAATATGCTCTTATTGCATCAACAAAGGAACAATATGTTACTTTATAAATTCCTCTAGAGTTTATTGTTCAATGGACTCAAAAGGGTTATTCCTATCTCCACATTGAAGCTATTTGACTAATTTTATCTTATGGAAGATGTGAACTTCCTATTACTGCTTATCTCTCCCTTCTTGATACTTAATATGTAGAATATGAACATACATTTATTGGCTCTATTGTCACTACATTAAATGCTAGCAATGTTGTTTTGATCTTCTTTCTAAACTTCAATATGTTATTGAGAGATCCTTAGCTCTTCCAGGCCTTGAAGGTCCAAGTACATATTACTGGAGCTAATCATATAGCTGAATCTTTTTCAATAACTCCCTATCATCAAGTTGTTTACATATTACAGGATCATGTGATTAATCTATCCATACCAAGTGTCTCCCCTTTAAATACCTTATTCATTTTTATTGAATCAGACAAAATTTTCACTATTGTTTAGACTCCTCACTAGCTATCTAAAGAAGATTTATCTAAACTCATTCCTACTGAATAGCTGACAACTTATGAAAGGCTACAAGATATGCGCCTTGTTCAAATGATTGATCCAATTTTTATCAAATAAATATATTAGACAGTCAAGATAGTTTTCCAGCAATCAAGGGATTATTTTTCAAAAACACCCTTATTTTATATGTCTTCCATTACTCATGTAGTATTTCCAAAGGAAAAGAAGATCCTTATCCATAGTTTTACCACTAGAGGTGAATAATGCTACGTTGGTAAAATTAATGGTCATTTCTTATGAGATATTCCTGAATCTAGCATGTATGATTCTATATGTACTTATAATGAAGACTATGATGATGATATGGATCTTAGATGCTCATGTCATTATCCTCCTAAGAAGCTAATTGATGTTTCTCCCTATAGGCTAATCCCTAAAGCTTTCCCTAAGCCAAAGGATGATGAAGATGATTATAATGTTGGTCCTTGGATTGAGATTCCAAAGAAAATAAAGTTAAAAGAAGCTCCTCTCCCTATTTTGATTTACATAACAGTACTTAAAGCTGTAAAGAAAGAAGTACTATTAGAAACTCTTAAGCCTATACTTATTCTAAAAGCCTTTTTTCTCCTACATGCAAACTAAAAATCCAAATGACTCCACCTACACCATCTATGTAAACATGTATGATGTTATCTTTGACTTCAAAAGATTTTTCACCCTTATCGAGAATAGCTAATCCTAAAGCACCTATGCAACCAATTATTCAAAAAAATATTCTGCTACTTAAGGGTCAACTTAAATACTTTTCTCCAGTAGAAGAAGTTTTGAATTGATAGTCTTAAAATGCTCAAGTCCAGAATTATTACTTACAATAGATTGATCAAAAGATTAATAAGGCTATTGATCAAAATAATTATCTTTACCATACAATGATATTTTCTCTCAAGATGTCTTAGCCTTATACTTAAAACTTCAGGCTTAGGTGATGCAGCTTGACAAGAAACTCTACACTATAATTGGTCTAAAAACATTTTCGCTATAATTCTTTTAAAAGGAGCAAGAAATTTAGCACCTTAAGCAACAGATTTAATAGATTGAAGTAGACATCAAACCTATAGAACAACATCTATTTCCTTACATTGTTCCATCCACCCACTCTGAGTCTTAACCACATCACTAATTTCCTTTATTCATATCAATGATATTCTCTTATTCTTATCTACCATCTAAGATCACCAACTATTATTAGCCTAATTTCATCAGTTGGTCGATACTTATTGGATCATGCTCTCAGAACAAAAAAACACAATTAGCCAAACTAAGATTGATTTCCTACGAATGTATTTCAAAGAATGTACTTTTAACCCTAATCCATATCTCATTATAAAGCTATAAAATTTCTCTGATAAAAATCTTATTATCAAATAGATCCAATAGTTTTTGGGCATTATCAATTATGTTCGCAACTTCTTTCTTCAAGTGGCTAAATACACCTGTCACCTCTTTAAGATGCTTAAAAAGCAATGCCTAACATGAGGACCTGAATAGACTATAATTTTCAAACAATTAAAAATAATGGTGCAAAAACCTCCACGTCTCACTATTCCTACTGGCTTACCATTAATTCTTCAAATAGATACTAATGACACCTTATGAGGAGCTATCTTACTTGAAAAACAAGGAGATGAGGAATCCATATATGAATATGTATATTATCATTTTAAAAATAATGAGTAGCATTACCATTCTACTTACAAGGAAATTTTAGCAATCAAATATAGAATTAAAAAGTTTGAATTTTATTTGATTGGCCAACATTTTACTGTTCAAATAGACAACTCATCTTTTTCCAAGAATTCTTGACTTCAAACAAAAAAGTCTTCTTGGGTCAAGATTATTCATTGGAAAGATTGATTTATTAAATATGATTTCAAGGTAGAACATATCAAGAGCTATAAAAACCTCATCCCATATATATTATATCTCAGATATCGATGCTTTCCCCAAGAGTCTTTTCTATTTTCTAAGAAATCTCTTTTCCTCTCCTCTTCATAGCTTACACTTTCAACCTTAGTCACCTCTTGATCTTCCTCATAATTTAAAAATAAAAAAATTTTGGCTTATGCTTAAAGAAAGTTGTTAGCCTATTGTGGCATTCTTTCAACTTCTTTCTATTTGCCTCCCTCTTATTTTAATTTTGATTTTTCTTGGACAATGTTTACTATCTTTTTTATGTTCACCCCTAGATAAATCAAAACTCTGGTATCTATGGTGTCTTTCTACCTAATATTAACATCTAATAGAGATGCCTTTAATGACCATGGTATATTTCTTTTACAAAGAAGAAAATAAAGGCACCTATCTATGCCAACTAAGAAGTGGATACAAGAACTCTTGGAAATTATTCATTTATATCGATTATGGGACCATCCAAAAATAACGAAAACCTATCATGTCATTTATCTATTTAGAAGGTTCTATATTCATCACCCATATAACAAGATTTATGTGACACATAAAAGGTATAAACAATTTTGGATCCTTCTAACTCCTTTGTATCAAGCTCCATCAAATTATTTTGGAAAATTAAGGGATGCATTGAACATTTTCAATAATGTTCAAAATACATAATTACTTTCACTATTGCATATCAAGGACATTGATAAGAATGGATCCAACCTGAAGCTTAAATAGACAGTGATATAGATATATGACCATTTGATAATTATAATAATGATTTTTAGCATTTTCCTCCTATTATGAACACTACAGAGTTTGATAATATTGGAGAGTCCTCAACAAACTCATCCTTAAGAGGATCAAATTATAAGCCAAGCCCTATTGATCATTACACTAATCTAAAGGACTATAACATGTCATCTGACCATAAGCCAATATGCAAATAAAGGTAGAAAAAAGACATCAGGATTGACATGGATGTGTCAACCTCCCACTTTTACTTTACAGTTGTAAAATAAGTATGTACTATAAGATAAGTAAGAATATTATTATATCTTCTATCATGTGGAAAACACTTCTTTTATCCTTACTTTATTTGTAATAAAGTGGTACCTTATCTATCCCATTATCTAAATCTTAGTCGTAATAGTAGATTTTGAGAAGATAAGGTTTGTAAGAGCATTAACCTATAAATATGTAACATCTCCTCCAAGAATAGGCAGAGTTCTCAAAAATAAAAAAATCCTTCTTCTTTCTACATCATGATCTTCTAAACTTTCTCTCTCTTCAAAATTCTTTATATCTTAATAAAATAATTTCTCTTGATTTCTTGATTCTTTATTTCAATATACGATCCATTTTCTGTCCAATATTTTTAGGAATCAAAAGAATGACGCCCTTTCTCATGGCTTGATGCTACATTAGGACTTGAAAATGTTTGAGATTCATTTAGTTATTATATTAAGGATGGCTCTCAACCCTTAAGAGATACATTCACATAGCCTTATCTTAATCATAATAGTTTGCCTATGCGGCTTTTCATTACTAAACTTTATCAAAATTGGAACATCAATCACTATAATTTTATTCACTGTCATTTTCTTATTTATAAAAGTAATTTAGGATTTTGACGATTAGTAAAAATCAGTTTGAATTAAAAATTAACTTGATGGAAAGAATGTAAACAATAATAGAAAGCTAGAAACTAAATTAGAGCTCTAATAGACAATCCATGCACCCACATGCATTGGCACATGAGAGAAAACCTGAGAAAAAAGATGACATATTAGACTCACATGCTATGCCTATGATCATTGGAATCTGGGTGACCTTCAATGACAAGTGGTGATTTTGACAAGGTAGGCAGTGAGAACATATAGTCACTCAACTCGAGTAACCAAGGAAAATTGAAACTTGTTAGAAAAATAAAACTAACACTGCTCGCTAAAGCAATAATTGCTCATAGGGTTAAAACCAAATAACTAAATTCCTAAGCCTTGAAGGCTTTGATACCATGTAAAAATAAGAGAAGATTGTAGAGAAAATGTGTGTTCTATTGATTATTAGCTAATGGTTTATATACAAGTTATTCAAGAAAAACATTCATATACATCTAGTTTCTTGATTGTATTGATGATATTTATTATTCTTTTTTATTATAGTTTTTCTAGCATTAATGATCTTCAGGTTTACTAGGATGTAGAAAAGTATGCTTGAATGTCATCAATGCCAATGTCAAGTGATTAGGGAGGCTAAAGGATTATGTTATATTGGATCAAGAAAAAAGCCTGGTGATGATCATCTTACAGCCATACTAAAGCTTAAGCATGACCTTCTTAGTTGAACTTCTAGCTTCTCCAGTTAGGTAGGATCCCAGAAAGGTTATGTGAGAGCCCTGAATAATTAGCTTAGTAAATATTTATTGTATGAATTGGAAGAAATAGCAAATAGAGTATCTCCCTTTTCACCAAGCAAGATCGATATGCCTCCAATGTTTGTAATATGTAATCAGTGGGCACAAGCTATGGATACAATATCTAAAAAGGAAGTAATTAAAGTTATGCATAGTTTTAACTCAAGTGTGCTTAAGCTTTGGGAACAAGATAAACTAGAAATGTGCCAGAGAATAATGATGAATAATGATTTAGAGTGAAAAGTTAGAAATTTAGATAAATAAGATCAAAGGATACATAATGAGATTCAAGCATTAGATAAAAAAATTTTTATAGTTGCTAGAGATGCTTATCATCTCTCAATGATTGATAACACTATATTTCAGAGCGACACTATTAATAATAGTTTACATGAAAGTCTTCAAAGTATTTTTAAGGCAATGGAGAAGTTCATGGTTGAGTCAATGAATGCTTATAAGGAACTCATTCAGCGTACTGAGGAAGACCGATTTTTCTAAAAGATGAAAAATTTTTCTCAGGATCTATCAAAACAAAAATTTACTTTATACAAGTGATATGGCTTCTTTTGGTGCAATGATTTGAAGTGTTATCATACCAAGTTACTTGTATTCTTTTAGTGCTGGCATCTTGATTGTTTGTAGCCTTGAACTAAAGGAAGCCTTAATCTAGTAAGGGATAGTGGTGCATCTTGGTTTTATTCCAACTTCCATGCCATATTGCTATTATAGTTTTTTGGAGGGGTTGGTTATGATATCATCACTTCTCTTCCTCTAGTTCATTCATAATAGTTTTGCATCTACTACTGCATTCAAGTGACAAAGTGGAAATTCATACGAAAGGGAAACATATGCTAAGATCCCACTGATTGAAACCTAATTGAGCCCATGCACATGTTTGTTGAGGAAAATGTTCAACTGATAGGATTGTTGTCATTATCTAGTGCTTATTAATGATGCCATCATTGTATGGCGCTCATTAATACCATATTAGCCATTTACCAGTGATCTCTTTCAGGCATTGGATATTCATGGAAACATGGAAGAGATGAACGTCATAATTTAGAGCACACATAGGACCAGAAAAAGTAGATTTCCTCTTAATTTTGCATGTGGATAAGAGTTCAGATTTAGGTGCAAGAGCTATCTAGAATGATGCAAGTCATTGACATGCTTGAAAAATAAGTTGAATGGTAAAATAACTTCTCTTGATTCCTTCTTTCAATTACTAATGTAAATGTTGCAGAGGCCTTTATATCGAAAGGACTTACGATTGAGTTATGCAATAAGATTTCCAAAATACCAAACATGTTCTAAATAGAGTACCATGCATTTGCCAACTTTTGGCTTGCTATGTTTCTGTCATTACAAATCTTTAACATGCAGCTATAACAAAATAAGAGATGGCTGGAGTTGTTTGAACTGGGTGTCATTATAAGTTGCATGGAGATCCATTCTTGGCTCCTTATTGAATATGGTTTGTCATACTTGTATTCAAAGTGCATATAATAATACTATCATTACCTGCTTCTCTTGCAAGAATGACCACCCAATATTCGGCTTATGGTGTCTAACATGGTAAGATGGGAGAGAATGACATTTTAGCTTCAATGGTTGTAATTGATAATATAGGATCTTATGCATGCAATATGTAAATTCATTAAGGAAGAAGAGATTATGCTTTATGATGCAACATCTCCTCAATTCCGCAATGCAACAATTGATCGTTTCTGTTTGCATTTCTAAAATCAAAGTATTTTAAAATATAAAACAATAATTGAAGTGTGAGATTAGAAAAGGAAAAGGGAAAAGGAATTCAAAGGTAAGGGGAGTAATTAAAGAATGAATGTAGGTTGAAGAAGATGAATAAACTGGTTACAATGATTGCTTATTTAAGTAGATGGATGTTCGTCCACACCATGAGTTGATTGAAAGTGGTCCATTAGAAATGTGCATGAGTGACAGCAGGGCGGATCCATGTGTCATAAACATATCAATAGACTATCCCATGAAATGTTGGAATACTTGCACATGTATACCAAGAGAGCTTATTTTAAATGTATCAAAAATCATTTGTATATTAAACATATAGTAATTATTTGAAATAAAAGGAAGTAACAACGAAAGACAATTTGAAATGTAAATTTGTTTTATTATTCCACTATTTTAATCATATACATATTTTTATGGAATAAGTATTTGGAAGTATATTATAAATATTTAGAGTATATATGTGCAATATCAAAAGTTAAAACATTTAAAGTCTAACATGAATTTTTTTTAAATGTACTTTTTTACATTCTTAGTTGGCAATTAACATAAAAAAAAATACATTAGTCATATTAATTTATTTTGGTCAATAATAATTATTCTTTATTATTATTATTACTATTATATGAAAAGAAAACTGACGGTGGTTTAAATTATTATTATTATTACTATTATATGAAAATGAAAATAAAACATAATTAATTGCTCGTTAAAACATCATGGCATGGTAAATTCATAAAAACCAAAGCATAAAACTCAAAATTTAAAATATTTCTTATTTGAGCAATATTACATAACAATTTCATTAAATCATCATACAAGAAGTCCATCAAATAAAATATATTTTTCTCATTTATTACATATAGGATTTTCTATACTTAATCATACTCGCCGGCAACCTCACTCGTACCATAATAAGTCATGTCATCAAAACACAAAATCTAATGTTATACACATAAAGGTTCCTTTAGAAATTTGTAATGCAACAAACAAATTGTATCTTTGATATAGTTATAAACTGAGAAAATAACTTTTAGCAATTAAAATCAATAAAACTTAGATAAATAAGTTTTAATAATCCACAATCAAATTTATATAAATATACATGAACTTCGAAACTATCACATTTATTATTATCCGCTTTATTTTTGCAATTTTATCAATCACAATTTCTTCTCACTAGTTGAAACATAAAAATCATATATGTAAGATTCTATACAAATTTCTCTTTTAAATTATTTAGATATTTGAAAACTTTCTTTAGGTTAATATATAATATGTTTAAGCTTTCAAATTAGACATCGCCGCAAACTTCATTTAATTCTTCTAATAAATCTGGTTTATACTTGGCACATCTTGCAATTCATCATTCCAATAATCAACATGCTTCCATTAAATACATTTTACCATCAATTAACCCTTCTTAAGATAGTATAAATTATATATCATAATGTATATGTACTGAACCAATTCCTATCTCATAATCATACGCAAAAACTCTTAAATTCCATTCGGTATCATTTCAATTAATTATCATACCCAAAATCACACAACATGTGCATCCCAAGCATCCAAAGCATTCCATTTCATAAAATTCCAACACTAAAGCCGAAATCCCAACAATTATAAACAGCCTTACTCTAATTTGATAAAACAATAATCAAGTAAATCATGTTACAACTCATACTACCAAATTATTCACTCCCAAAACTTCACAACTTGCCTAACAAATTCACACCCAAAATATCTCAGCAAGGTTGAAACATAAATATATCAAAGAAGAAGAGTAGGCAAAAAGTACAAGAAGACAACATCACAACGAAAATAAAAGAAGAAGAATAGATAAAGATTACGCCAATACCCACACAAATCTCACTTCACTCACAACCCACTATAACACACGTTTTCTTCTTTCATAACCAGCTCTAATTTTAAATAGAAATTTAAATCAAAAATGAAATAAAGAAAGCAATAAAGAAATAGAAGATAACATGTGCCATAAGTTTCTCTCACCTTCAAAATTCATCGAACAACAAACACTTCTAACTATTCATAAATTCGATCATCCTAACTTTGCTTGATTGAGACAAAAGCTTGATTTATCATATAAAACACACATGCATGAAGATTTAAGTGATGATTAACTGAAAACAAAGAGGGAAAGAAGATAAATGTTGCACCAAAAAGGAAAAGAGAAAGGAGAGGGTTTTCGATGAATCAAAAGGAATAAGAAAGAAATAGCTATTGTAAAGAAAATTGAGTGAGATGAAGAATTAATTTGTTAGAACACAAAGAAGAAGGTAAGGAGAATCCAATGTTTCGGTGGAGTAAAAGAAAGAAGAGAAGATGGAGGATACGGTGGGAAACAAATGAAGGAGGAAATGAGAGGACATGTTTCATTATATCCTTTCTTATCTTAATAAGGTGCATTCCCACCATACTAATGTGCACATACTAGCACCAAAACACATCCCTAAGCCACACTCACATGTATTCTTATACGTATATAGCAAGATAATATTATACTTATATATTATTCTATATACATACCAATACTTATATACATATACGTCTAAAATCAACGTATCATATATATATTATTATATATTATATTGAAATATAATTTAATATCATAAAATATAATATAATATAATTTAATAATATATATAATATAATTTAATAATAAAATATAATATGATATAATATAATATAATATCTCCTCAAATACATGGTATATACGCAATACCAATGTATTTATTAATATTATTTTAACACATACTAAAATATTTTTTTTAAGCTTCCTATTTATATATATATATATATATATATATATATATATATATATATATAT
>CANYBF010520707.1:0-10080 GCA_948192965.1 Dalechampia spathulata
ACCTGTAGGGCAGTACCCCTTTAATATCAATTGGTACCCCTGGTACCATTCATTTCGCCACCCTTATTTCGCCCCCTCACATGAGATGCTATGCAGTCAAACGATATGCATTCACAAGTCATATCTCAAGCATACAAGGCACGTTCCTTCTCGGAACTCACAGCCACACATACGTTCCTTTTCGGAACCAATAACCACAATCACACGCATCAAAAGCATGCACAAGCATAATCATCGGGAATTCAATCCCCGGCATCAATCTCATAGCCATATTTGGCTTATCGACAAAAAAAAGGGACTCAAACAATCAACAGAAAGTCCTAACACAAACAGACATCATCCAGCACAAACCTGAAGAAAGATGATATCTAGCCTACGATCCCGTCGCTACCCCGCTCTAGCCTTAACTTCTAGTTCTCGGCCTGTCTCGGCGAGAAGAAACTCCCCTCCAGTGAGTTTTCAGGGTTTAGGGACGTTATAAGGAAAAGAACTAATAAAAACCTTATGTTTTAAGCTGTTAAAAAGCCTAACTTAAGTCGTGTACGCCCGTACCGGTCTTGGTACGCCCGTACGGAACTAAAAAGCCTGACAAACACAACTCCTGTGAGTTACGGTACGGCCGTACCGCCTTATGGTATGCCCGTACGCCCCAAAACCTGCGAGCTCTCCTGACAAACCTGATTTCCTATGAGTTGACGTACGCCCGTACCAGCCATTGATACGCCCGTACGCACTCGAGGAACTCTATACCCTTCATCTATCCTGTCTCGTACGGCCATACAGCCTCCCCGTACGCCCGTACCACTCCCCAAACTCCTCCTTTCCCACTCAAACGCACTCCTCGACCTCCTAAAATACCTCAAACACATCCCACACATGCATGCCATCATGCACACACACCTAGCACACATGCAAATACACATCCAAGACGTCATCATGACGTACAAACAATCACAGAATACATAGCACATACGCACGCAACACATGTATACATACACGTATACATCCAATCATGCATACAAAACCACTAAAACTCCTAGGGGGTCAAACGCGGATGTAACAATATCGAATGCATAAAGGTCTTAGCTTGTATTGTAGATTTGGTTGTTGGATTAAATAGTAGGAAAGGACTTCCACCGTGGGAACAATTGAGGAGGACTTTTCTGGATTTAATGTAAAAAGTAAAGATTTCCCCCCTTTAATGTAAAAAAGCAAACTATTTTTGAGTTTGGGTAAATTGAACCTCGATCACTAATCAAATTGATGGTCTGTTTGACGTGGTGAGGTTGGATAGGGGATGTGTGACGAGGTGACATTAGAAGCCACTAAAACTGGCAAATAGTTTGTAAAGATATAGCTGGCAGATTTGTTTAGGTATTTGATGATGGCATGTTCATTAAAATTTTGTTAATGATTTATAGTTTTGTTGTGAAAAAAATAAGTTGTTATGAAAAATAATTATATTTATTAAAAATAATAACTATATGTTTGAATAAAAAATATAAGTTAAAAAAAATTTATTTGTTTAAAATTAATTTTGATTTGATAATTATTTTTTGTTTAATAAAATATATATCATAATAAACATGAAAGAATCATAGATAAAAATATTATTTTAATTTTTCATCTATAATTTAAAAGTTATAATAACTTAAATAAAATATGATACTTTAATCAATTTTTTATAATAACTTCACATGTATTAATATTTTTTATTATCTTAATTTTATTATATTTTTTTAATTAAGATCATTTTCATTATATTTTATTTTATATTATAGTTAAAATATTTTATATTTATATTATTATCAATTAATTAATAAATTATATTTTAAAATAAAACTTAAAAAATAATTGAATAAATATTGTCATTCATAATATAAAATAAATACGCTTAATTTTATATATAATATAGAAATCATATTTTAATTGAAATATATAATTGTTTTCAATTCATAAATTTAGTAGAAAATAAAATATAAATTATTTTCATTAATCATTTTTTTATCATAATTAAAACATTTCAATTGATTTTTCTTGCTATAATTAAAAAATATATGATAAATAAATATGATATTTCATTAATTATATTTTATTTTTAGAAAAAGATTAAAATATTTTCTAGCATCAATTAATAATGTTAGTTTAATTTAAATTAATTTTATTAGATAAGAATTTTTATATAAAATTAGATAAGAATTATTTTTTATAAATTAAAAATATTACTATCTACTTTTTATATTTATTTTATTTTATATAGAATTAAATAAAAAATTTCAAATTAAAACTATTAGCATTTACTTTTCTATATTATTATATTTTATATAAAATTAGATAAAATTAACTTTTACAAACTAAAATTATTACTATTTTATATAAAATTAAATTTTTTTAATTTTTATATTTATTTTATTTTATATAAATTAGATAAAATTAATTTTTATAAATTAAAATTATTACTATTTTCTATAAAATTAAATTAAAATTAATGTTTAAAAATTAAATTTATTTAATTTTTTAGATTTATTTTATCTTATATTGAATGAAATAGAAAGTTAATTTTTACAAATTAAAACTATTACTATTTTATATAAAATTAGATAAAAATTAATTTTTATAAATTAAAATTATAACTATTTAATTTTTATATATTTATTTAGATAAGTAAAAATTTAGCATTTATATTTAACTTTAAATAGAATTATTTTTGAAATCTCTTATGGAAATGGTAACACATGTCGGTTTATAGTGGTTCGGCACTAACTTTTGCCTACATCCACTTCTCATAAGTTCTCGACTTAGGATTCCACTTAAATCATAATCAATTACAACAAGGATTCCACAAATGAATCCAAAACCCCAGTGTTTTCAAGGGTCACACTCAAACCTTTACAAAATCAACCTCACAAACTCTCAGTTACAAATTAATGCCCAAGCATTAATCATACACCAACCCACAAAAGCAATCTCTAGCTTTTCATAAGTGGGAATACAATAGAATGAGAGTTTACAATAGCTAGATACACAAAATACAAGTAAACTTACTTGTTCTTGACAATAGAAGCTCAATAGAATAATTGTTCTGCAAAACTAGTCATTAGGAATAAAGATATGAAAATTATATATTTAAAATAGCCGTTAGAAAGAGTTTAAAACCTCTTTGCAAAATTGCATATAGTCGTACCAGACATGGTATGTCTGTACCGATTCAAAAAGATCCATTAGAAAATGCGAGGGAAATATCGTATGACCGTACCACCCAATGGTATGCCCGTACCAAAATAGGTTTACTGACAAACTAAATTCCTGCAAACAACAGTACGCCTGTACCAACCAATGGTACACCCGTACCATGCTCTATCAAATAGTACTCACTTGGTATGGTCAGCCGTATAGTTGTACCACGCAACTAAGCAATTTAGTACGCTCGTACCCAAACTGGTACTCCCGTACCAACACAAAAACATACATAAAAAATGGCAAATAACTTAAATTGACTCACACGTGACACACACATCAAAACCTAGGGTCTAACAATCTCTCCCTTTTTGATGTTGGCAATCAATTTAAGTTCAATTTACAAAAAAATCAATTTAAAAAAAAGGTTTGGAAATCTCCTCCTTTGTTTTAGAATTCATGCCATGAAATCATAAGTTATCAAACAAGCATAAAGACAAAGGAAAAGATTAAATAAATAATACAGAAAACAATCAGAGTAACATACAATATGAGAAATAAAAATAATTGTATGCTCAATCATAAATAAAATGATGTAATCAGAACACATTATAAGCATATTCAGTAGCAAAATAAAAATAGACCAAATAAGATAATGATAATGAACTGAATAAACATCTCAATATATATATAACATCAAAAAGATGTTCAGTACAATGATAAAATCAAAAAATAACATAAAAACATAAACACTAACATTAAAACATAAACACTCCATAAAAAAAGTCCTACTAAAACTCATAAATATCTCCCCCTTTGACAACATCAAAACTATAACTGTGGGTCCTGAGGAGGAGGTGGACTCGGTGGAGGAACAATAAAAGGATCCATCATGACGCTGATGGAATGAAGAGTCTTAGATGTCGAGGTCTGGAACTCGTGAAAATCTGCAACATGCTGATCAAGCTGCTGACCAAGAATAGCTGACAGCTGTGTAAGATGGCCAAGCTGCTGATCAATCTGATCAAAATGATGCTCAAAGACATCCAAACAATCGAGTCAAGCCCAAATGCAGCAAGCTACTGAGAGGTAGAATCAGAAGAGATAATAGCTGCTGGAGCAGAAGTAGAAGGACCAACTAAAGCGGTAGGATCAGGGACAGCAGCAGAGGAAGAAGATCCACCAGAGAAGTGATGCTGTCGTTTGTGACTAAGAGCTGCCTGGCGTGTGGCATCAATGGAAAGATCAGAGCGGTCAAGCCACTCTGCAAGAGTGTCATCAGGAAGTGGAACCTGTAGGCACTGACAAACCTTTACAGCTCAACAGTCGTAGATAGAGACAGTGTCATTGGGAAGATCCATTGACTGTAGGTGATCAAGTCATTGTGAGATGTACTCTGAATGAATAACAAACTCGTCATCAGGAGTACATTCAAGGAGCATAGAGTGCTCAATGAACAACATGTCAAGGTTGGGACCTCGCGGTCTAGGAAAGGGGGAAGTAGGGGGAAAAGCATACAGCTGCTGGTAGATGTGATGAATGATAGGTTTGAACAAGATAGCCCTGCCAGGTTGCTTCTGGATGCCGACCTCATGGAAAGAGGTCTAAAGCCAGCACCCAAACTGTATAGGGGTCCTCGTGACCATGCAATAAAGAAAGATAAGGTCTGGGCTCATGATAGTGTCATTAGACTCGGATCTCCAGAAGATAAGATAGGCGATCAGTCTATGACAATAAAAGAGTGTATGAGACTTGAGGTACGAGGCCTTCTGTCTGGAAGGATGGAAAGATGTGTCAAGGGCAATGTCCCTCCAGAAGGCATTGCGGTCAAAAACCACGGATTTGGCATTCAAAATGCCATCAGTAAAAAAGTTGAACATAGCATCAAACTCAGAAGGAGAAAGAGAATGATGCCTCCGGAAGAGTTTGAAAGTACAAGAGAAGGAGGTAGACAGAGAAAATGTCTGTAGGAACTCTAAAGCTATAGACTGTATGAAGTGGTTAGGAATGAACATGAAATTTGACTAACCTACATTTGTCAAATATCTCAAAACTTCATCCTCCAATCCGGTCTGACAGAGAGTAAGACGACACGTGAAACAAGAGTGAGTGAAAACTTTCTCATTCAGAATGGAGATCCTGATAACAGAAGGAGCGGAAATGGCATGAGGGCCAGAGCGGGTAGGAATGGTGCATTTGACTCTCCGTGAGGAAGAACCACCGCAATTAGTAGGAGCAGACATAAGTAAAAGTAGTGAAAAATAAGCAATGTAGTTAAAAACAGGATTTTTCAAAAATTCGACAAAGTAATGACGAGTTTTGAAAAAATTGAAAAACTGGAACCTGCACAGAATTAATATAATTTGGCACACAAGTCCTAAACACAATCCTAAGTAATAAACTCTAAAGAACCTAGAGCTAAATCAACCTAGAATGATCAAAAAATCAAAAGTTTTTTAAAAAAACAGTAAAAAGCAATGAAACAGTAAAAACTGAATGTAAAATAGAATAAAATGATTCAAAACAAACCAAAATGATGAGCAAGAGTGCGGGCAATGAAGTTTGGAGGGGTTAGGAACTGATTTTAGAGGATTTAGCTGAGGATTTTGAGAGAAAACTGGGTTGAAAATGAGTAAAAACTGAAATTTGGTGTTTAGAAACAGATTTTTAAGTCGCATACGGGCGTACGTCCAGGGGGTACGGCCGTACGGGCCAAAAATGCCTTAAAAATTCATATCGCATACGGGTGTATGGATGATACATACGACCATACCAACTGGAGACGTTTGAAATTTATGATCGCGTACGGTCGTACGAGGCATTTAGCTGAGAAATTGAAAAATGAACGCGTACAAGCATACCAATTTCGGTACGACCGTACCACATAGCATACGGTCATACTAAAATGAGTAACGGTCATAACAAAAATTGCCAGAAGTATATGAATTGATCATTGAGAATTCGTACGGCGTACCGAATGTCCTACGGCCATATAGGGACTAGAAACAGAAAATTTTTGAAGAGCTTTCTGATTTTTTTCTTCAAAAATAAGAGTCCACCAATCACACCTAGTTTAAAAATGACTCATCTATCATTCCTAATTCATGTTTAATAAAGTTTAAACACTCTTCATTAAAGGGTTTAGTAAAAATATCTGCCAATTGGTGAGTTGTATCAATAAATTCTAATACAATCTTCCCTTTTTGAACATTATCACATAAAAAATGATGCCTAATATCAATGTGTTTAGTCCTAGAATGCTGAATGGGATTCCTAGACAAGTTTATGACACTAGTGTTATCACATTTAATTGAAGTGCAAGAAATAAAAACATTGTAATCCCTTAATTATCGTTGAATCCAAAGTACTTGAGCACAACAACAACCTGCGGATATATACTCAGATTCAACAGTAGATAAAGATATATAATTTTGCTTCTTGCTAAACCAAGAAACCAAACAATTACCTAAGAAATGACAAGTACCTGAGGTACTTTTCCTATCTACACATTTCCAGCAAAATCAGCATCAAAATAGGCAGTCAAGTCAAATGAATCATTCCTAGCATACCACAAGCCATAATGCATTGTACTAATCAAATATTTGAAAATACATTTTACAGTACTCAAATGTGATTCCCTAAGAGATGACTGAAATCTAGCACACATACATACAACAAACATAATATCAGGTCTAGAAGTAGTTAGGTAAAGCAAGCTACCTATCATACCTCTATACTTTTTTTGATCTATTTGCTTACCACTTTTATCTAATGAAAGTTTTATAGTTGTGCTCATTGGCGTTTTACTAGCCTTTGCATCTTCTAGTCCAAATTTCTTTAGCATTTCTTGAGTGTATTTGATTTGGTTGATGAAGATCCCATTTTCACATTGCTTGACTTGAAGTCCTAAGAAATACTTCAATTCTCCCATCATGCTCATCTCAAATTCTCCTTACATACACTCAGAGAACTCCTTGCACAACTTTTTATTAGTAGCACCAAATATAATATCATCCATATAAATTTGAACAAGTAGAATATTATGTTTGTAATGCTTAATGTGTCCGCTTTGCCTTTTTCAAAACCATGATCAATAAGAAAAGAACTTAACTTATCATACCAAGCTCTAAGGGCTTGTTTAAGGCCATACAAAGCTTTGGTAAGTTTGAAAACATGGTTTGAAAATTCAAAGTCTTCAAAACTAGAGGGTTGTGCAACATAAATTTCTTCATTTATAAAACCATTTAAAAATGCACTTTTCACATCCATTTGAAAACGTTTAAAGTTCATATGAGATGCATATGCCAATAACATCCTAATATCTTCTAATCTAGCTACAGGTGCAAAAGTTTCATCGAAATCTATTCCTTCCTCTTGATAGTACTCTTGTGCTACTAATCTAACCTTGTTCCTAGTTATTACACCATCTTCATCAAGCTTATTTCTAAATACCCATCTTGTACCTATAATAGACACATCTTTAGGCTTAGGCACTAAGGTCCATACCTTATTCCTATCAAATTGGTTCAATTCATCTTGCATAGTTAACACCCAATTATCATCATTTAAGGCATCCTTAACATTCTTAGGCTCTATTTGAGAAATAAAAACAAGATTATTGTGAATATCCTTAAATTTAGATCGTGTAGTTACCCATTTTGATGTATCATTTATCACTTGTCCCTTGGATTGCCCTTTTGGAAATTGCCACACCTTTGGAAGATCATGCTCGATATGTGTAGCAGCTAGGTAAGGAGGAAGATCATCCACTTCATCCTTGTCAATATCCTTACGTGTAACTTGTTGTTGAGAAACTTGTTCTTGTCCTTGTTCCAAAAGGATTCCTACATCATCATCAATAATGTCCTTTCTTGGACCAAGTGAGTTAGTTTCATCAAAAACAACATGCATTGATTCCTCAACAACTAAAGAATATTTATTAAACACCCTATATGATTTACTAGAAGTTGCATAACCTAGGAATAAGCCTTCATCTGTTTTTGAATCAATTTTTCCAAGGTTATCCTTGGTGTTTAAGATGTAGCACTTGTATCTGAATACTCTAAGGTACGAAATTCTTGGTTTTCTATCATTCCATAGCTCATAAGGGGTTTGTTCAAAATTGGTTCAAAATTGGTCTTAAATGGACTTGATTTGTGACATAACAAGCGGTATTGATTGCTTCGGCCCAAAAGTAAGATGGTAATTGATACTCGTTAAGCATTGTACATGCCATGTCATAAAGAGTTTGATTTTTCCTTTCAACTACCCCATTTTGTTGAGGAGTTCTAGGAGATGAAAATTTATGATGAATGCCAAGAGATTCACAAAAAGATTTAAAACTTTCATTTTAAAATTCTTTTTCATGGTCACTTCTAATAGAAGAAATGTAGTAACCCTTTTCATTTTGCATTCTTTTAGTAACATTTTGAAAAACATTAAATGCATCATCTTTATGAGCTAAGAATGACACCCAAGTAAACTTAAAGTAATCATTAATAATAACAAGTGCATAATGCATACAGCCTAAACTAGCTACTCTAGTTGGTTTGAACAAATCCATATGCAGCAATTGAAGGGGTTTAGAGGAGGTTACCTTGTTCTTTACCTTAAATGAGGATTTAATTTGCTTTCCCATTTGGCAAGCTTCACATATCTTGTTCTTGGCAAATTTGATCTTTGGAAGTCCAATTACATGTTCGTTCTTCCCAAGATCTCCGATGTTTTCAAAACTAGTATGTCCAAGTCTTCTATGCCATAACCAAGAATCCTCACTTATAAAAACAAGACACTTTACATTTTTTTAGGAATAGAATCTAAATCAATCATGTAAATATTTTTTATTCTTTCTCCTTGAAAGACTAGTTTATTATCACTTATCCTATACATAAGACAACCTTTAAGATCAAAAACTACCTTAAAACCATTATTATATAATTGATTGATACTAAGCAAATTATGTATTAATCCTTCTACTAACAAGACTTTGTTAATAGAAAAGTTGGAATCCTTACCAATCTTACCAATTCCAACAATTTTACCTTTATCGTTGTCTCCAAAGATGACATCACCTCCTGCATATTCCTCAAGGTGGGAGAAGAGACTTGCATTCTAAGTCATATGCCTTGAGCATCCACTATCGAGATACCACTTATTTTCATTAATCTTAGATCTCAAGTATACCTGTCAAAACAAATGTATTTACTTCTTTTTAGGTACCCAAATATATTTGGGTCCTTGGGGGTTAGAAACATTCACATCATCATTCCAATACATTTTTATAATAAAATATCTATTGGTTGCATGCCCCTTTTTATTACAATAATGACATACAACATTTCTAAACCTAGAATGATTATGCACATATTTCTTTCTAGATGCATGTGAATGACTATGATTGTGTGAACAAGAACATGAACAATGATGCATCTTATTAGCATGCATATACGCTTTATGAGTTTTAGGATGAACATGTTTCTTTTTGAAATCATTTGATTTTTATTGTGATGTAGAGGCTTTGACAAAAACTGTACCCTTAGAGGTGTAGGAGCAGTTTTGATTAAATCCAAGATGTTCTTTATTACCACTAAGTTTTTGGTATTTTAAAATGGTATCTATCTTGACCTCACCTTGTTCAAACCCAGACAAGTTATCTTTTAATAAATCTTTTTCTTTTGAAAGTTTATCATTCTCATCTTTTAAAGATTTAATTTCCTTTTCAAGACTTTCAAGTTTTGTTTTACAAGAGTCAAATTCATTTTTCAAAATAGTTTTCTCTTTTGAAATGGATGCATGTTTATTTTTAAGCAGTTGATGCTTCTTAGCTAAGTCTTCATACTTTCCTAAAAGTTCTTCTAATGGACCACAATCATCATCATTATCAAGTTCATCATTACTATAATA
>CANYBF010520802.1:0-25995 GCA_948192965.1 Dalechampia spathulata
AGCTAAATTAATTTATGGTTATAAATGATGTATTAGTTAGCATGTTTAAGCTTATAAATAGCTTACCATTTGTTTGTAATAAACAAGTTGAATGAAATATATTCCTCTCCAAAACACTCTCTTCTCTTCCATTTTGTAACAGTTTTTGAAGTTCCTACGCATCAGGATCCATGTTTCTGAGAAAAAAGAATTGCAGAATTTCGGACCAAGATGATATGACATGTTGTTTGGTGCTAAATTTGGGGTTAGATAGTCGTTTTCATTCACTGTGTAGTCACTGCTGTGAGGCTTTGGTGTGTTTGGCAGGACATCGCTCGAGTATGTGTAGTAGCCTGGAGATGAACTGCACAACAATCATTCATACAAACAAAGCAAACAAGTAATCAGAAATTGTTACTTTATCATGAATTAACTATGGATTTGCGTTTGTCGTTTTAACTTGAGATGACCATTTTGGATCGAAAAGTTAATCGAAATACTTCGATGCAAATCAATTTTACCTCGCTGGATTTTGCATTTTCTTGTCATTCCTTTGACGAGAAGGTGTAAATCGAAGGGTTTGCACCACTCCAACATGACTATCACTACTCCAAGCACTCCTCAAGCTATGGTCAAACTCATCAGACTCAATTATACTACTTGTTTGTAAGGAATGCGTTTCCCGTCTTTTCTCCTATTCCCTGAAACTTCCTTCTCATGGTGGTTCCGATAAGTGGAGGACGGTGGTAGCGGAGTCGTCGCAGCTGTGGACAAGGACACCTCCGCATCAGCCAACTTGGGAGGTTTCATCCCAGTAAGAGCAAACTCAGCTAATGCCTCAATTCCGTGCTCAGACTGATCATACTCTTGTATCACATCAATCAAATACTCTATTGAGTTATCTCCGGCGGGAACTTTCCGACCCATTCGACGAAGATGGAGACTGACATCCTCAGGCGAGCCTTGAAACATGAGCTGTCCACGAGCTAAGATAACGAGATGATCAAGTAGCAACTGAATTCTGGACGATGGTTGATGAATTGTAAGGATGACAGTGCTGCCTGACCGTGCAATATGGTGCACCTTTTCAATCACGCTATGAGCACTGGTTGAGTCATGGCCTGAAGTGGGCTCATCAAGGAAGAGTAAGGGTGGTCCATGGATTATATCCAACCCAATCGACACTCTTCGACGCTCGCCGCCGGACACTCCTCGCTTTCCTTCGTCTCCTATGTAGGTGTTTCTTGACGTCTATAAAGATGCATCATCACAGTCATTACTCCAAGTCATTTTATTTGCATGATATCTTTAACGATGATAAACATATAAATTAATTATTTTTAAGTATAAGAAACTTAAATTTTCCAAACTTTATACTTTTGATTTCGATTTTAGGCAAGGTTATGAAATTATTTTTTTTAATAAATTTAAACTGACATGAATACCCATTAGTATTGTAAACTTGAAACAGCAAAAAGAATCAGCAAGGGTTCAATGGGTCACCGATAAACCAAGTTGGTCGATAAGCTTATCGACACGCTCCATCTTCTCAGCGGTAGAAATCGGGCCCAACCTGAAATCAGCGGCAAACATCAAAGTTTCATAAACAGTTAACATGGGAAAAAGCCTGTCCTCTTGCATGATATAAGCAGAAGTTCTCTTGATCAAGCTCGGACTAACTTGCGTGCCATCAAATGAAACTCTACCGTTAAGACTTCCAGCAGCAATCCGGCCTGCTAAACCATCCAACAAAGTAGATTTTCCAGCACCACTAGGACCCATCACGGCGGTGATGCAACCTTTGGGTGTATACCCAGAAATTGCACGCAGTAAATCAACATCTTGGCTCAACCATTTATCTTCAACCTTCTTCTTTTTAGTAACTGTGTAAGTTAGAGCAGAGAACTCGAGTCCTCCTGTACAGCTTACTGGCTTTCCTATGTCGATCACAGTGTCATGATGATGACGATTTCTTGTTTCCATATCGAAACAGTGGTTGTAGTGTTCTCTTTGACGAGGGGGCTGCACCCAAGTTGGTAATGATTGAGCAAAAGGGTGTTAGAAAGAGGAGAGAAAAAGATGAAGGAAATTGAGGAGATGGATTCAAGGTCTCTTCATTGTAGATTCCGATTTTTATTGTTTGGATCGATTGTGTCTGGTTTCTGACAATGTCTATATTGATGATTTGTTCTATAGCATACATCAAGTATAGTCAGTAGGATCTGGAACATGAATGATCCAAATATTACGTATCTCAGAACATCTAATCTACATCATGCATAATCATCTTATTCAACTATCTGCTATAAACCCTTCTAAAATTGTGTTAGTATATGATTGGTAACTGATTTGATTAATATTAATTAATTAAGTTTTTAATAGAACATCACGTTAAACATAGGAATACATAAAAATGATCAAACGATAAACAAACAGGATATACTTTTTCTATATATATGTATGTGAGGTGCTTGTGGATCAGTGTTACTTGATTCATCTAACAAGGATTTTCCGTGAAATTTTCACCAATTTGGATCGAAATAACTTTGATTGAAAATGGGTTCTCTGCTTGTCATTTTCTCAAGTTGATACTGGGAATTGTCATGTTGCCATGCTAAAGATTACGTTAATTTTGTGTAGTACATGGTTGGATTTCTTAGGAGCTTGGTTAAGAAATTAAGGAGAATCCCATAACAGCAAGACGGTGCCATGCATAAAGCTGCTCTAATTAATATATTTTATATTTTTGGGTTTGGATTTTTTTTCTGAAAATATTTTTTTAAATATGATTAGGAAAATAAAATTTAACATTGCGAACCAATTTTTCTAAAATAATCATTAAAAATGTTTGAGTTAAATTTTTTTATACTATACTTAATTGAATTGAATGTATTCAATTAGATGATGAATGATATATATAATTATAGAATAGAAAATTATGATTTAGGTTGAAAAATTAAATTAAATATATTAATTTGATTGAATATTTTTGTTCTTCAAAAATATTTTATTCTGTTTAATTTCAAAATTTTAAAATTATTTATTTAAAAAAAAAATCAATTCGATATAATATTGATATGATAGTAACAAATAATATATTACATCTTATAATAATCTTATTTTTTTATGATATTTTTTTATATTTTGAGTTTTATTTTTAAAGATTTTATTATGGAGTCTCTCCATATAAATTTTTTATTTATCCTTACATACTAATTAATGTATTAAATCATATTTTTTATTACGTTATATTATAATAATTGTAATTTAAGATTGAAAATCCAAGGATTTTGACTAAGAAAGTGTTCTTGGATATTATTTTTTATTTTTATTAAAATTATTATTTGAAAAATACAAGTGAATAATATTATTTCAAAAAATCTTTAAAAATAAATTTTTAAAAAAATTTAAAAAACTAAATAATTAATTTAAAATAAATTTTAAAATTTTTTTTTAAAATCTTAGACAGAATTTGAAAATTCGAAAGGTTGAGCAATGTGCTCTTCCATATCACGTCCACATACGGTGCGTTTTAATAAACATGAAGTTTTCTGGCGCAAATAAAGGGAAATGCCAGCGTAAAACATAGCGGTTGAGACGACGTCGTTATGCTGCACTTATTATCCACTCTCATCATCATCTTCCGGTCTGCAGCAAAAGCTCTTGTTAACATTTCCGAGTTCATAGGCAACATCAAGACCATGAGCAATTGCAACTTATTGAAATTGGACCTTTTAGCTTCCATTTCTCAACCATCTTTCTACTCTTCTAATGACAAATTCACCCCCACTGCAAATTCAAGGACTTTCAAATTCCCCTCTGTAATCCCACCGAGCAAACACAAAACAAGATGTTCGACTAACAACTTCAACACTGGTAGGTTCACTTTTCTTTGTTTTTACGAGTACCCTTTTCTTCAATTCCCAATCTTGAATGGTATTCTTTGTTTTTAGTTGTACTCTTTTGTTGGAATTTATTTTTCGGTTATCTTCAATGGTTTTATCAGCTTTAAGAATTTTCTTTATCCTGAAATTTGTTTTCTTTGGATTTAGATGTTAAATTGATTTATGGGTGTTTGTTTTGTTCAGCTTGTAAAGTAAGTAGCTTGAAAAATGTTGAAGTCGAAAAAGAACAGGAAGTGGAAGTTACTGAAGGGTATACTATTACCCAATTTTGCGATAAGATGATTGATGTGTTCTTGAATGAGAAGCCTAGAGTTAAGCAATGGAGAAAGTATTTGATTTTCAGAGAAGAGTGGAATAAGTATAAGGAAAGATTTTATACTAGGTGTCAAGCAAGGGCTGATATGGAGCCTGATTCAAGTTTGAAGGGGAAATTTGTTTCACTCGCTGCTAAAGTAAAGAGGGTATGATAGTTATGCCTTTGTTTAACTTATTCGGTTGTTTGAGTTGTATTTAATGGTAGTACTTGGTCTAATGTGCAAAGTATTTTAGATTTTGGAAAGTCTAAAAATGAAGGAATTCATGTCAATATGGATACACCTTTTGGGTTTAGAGCTTTCTTTTCAGTTGTGTACTCAGGAATGAGCATTGCAGATTGATGAAGAGATGGAAAAGCACGGTGAACTTCTTAAAGAAATTCAGGACCATCCAACTGACCTTAATGCAATAGTCACAAAGCGGCGCAAGGACTTCACAGGGGAGTTCTTCCGTTATTTGACCCTTGTTTCAGAAACTTACGATTCTTTGGAGGACCGTGATGGTAAATTCTTGACCATTTAGATGTCTATGATTGGATTTCTTCAATGGATTATCACTTCTTATTTCTAAATTGCTTGGATTGTAATCATGCTGATTTTGGCTTGACTATTGGATGATATTATGATTGCATAATCTTCAAATGGTGAATTTCCTGTCTTTACTTTAGCAGTGAAACATTTTATACTTTTGATTGAGCAGATAGTACTTCAACCACGACTGCATAAATTGGAAATATATGTAGATTAGAGGTAGAACTGTTATGTAGGTATCCTTATACCAATTTTATTTTAAGGATTACAAGATAAGTTTTTTGTTGAAATTTGTTAAAAAGATTCATAGTTCATCACTAGGTAGATTAATTTGTCATGCTATGGTAGAGTTTTTTGTGCATAAGTGGATGGATTTGACTCCATCGTAAACATGGTAACCCGTTAAATGGTCCCTTAATTGATCCATATACTCGTATGATAAAATTTTCCTTTCAGAACAGATATCATTTACATGATGCTTTACTGAAAAATTTACTTGAAGACAATCATTGCCTATAAAGCTTGCACATAGCGCATTTTCTGATGTGAATATTTATTTACTTGAGCAGCTATAGCGAGGTTAGGGACAAGATGTTTATCTGCTGTCAGTGCTTTCGACAAAACACTGGAATATGTAGAGACATTGGATGCTGCACAGGCCAAATTCGATGACATCCTTAACTCCCCTTCCTTGGATGCTGCATGTGAAAAAATCAAAAGTCTAGCCAAGACAAAGCAACTTGACTCTTCTTTAATCTTATTGATAAACGGTGCATGGGCGGCAGCAAGAGATTCCACAAGCATGAAAAATGAGGCATGTAGGGGAACCCTTATTAAACATCCGTCCTTTAGTGAATCTTGGTTTCACTTATTTCATTAACACAAAGCATGAGCATGCAGGTTGAGACTCGACTATTTTTAAATGTGTTCTACTCTCACTAAAGCATATTTCCTTTTCCTATTTCACTTGATAGATTGCTCAAGTTACCCGTTTTTTTTTTTGTGGTTTGTTTGAATTATGCAGCATTGGTTGGTAGAGAACTGAACCCTGAAAATATCATACTAGTAGAATGTTAACTTCCGAAGCTTGCAGTATTTTGAGAGTTGGAAACATACATAAACTGCAACAATTCATGTTTTGCCTCAAGAGTTTAAATTTAAAAGACAGAAAGATGAATTTTAAACATATAATAGATGAAATGATGCCATACTGTTAAAAGCCGGTTCATACTAGCATCTTCGGGTTTGTGTTTCACATGTTATATTACCTTCATTAGTATTTTAGACGTTGAGAATAAACTGTCATGTGCGAAAAGCATTTATGTATTGAGTATACACACAAAGCTGCCTGGATAAATCTCAAGAGTTTTTGCTTTCTGAACTTGAGCTTTTACTCTGTTGTTTATTCGTGTCTTACATGAGCTTTGAGTACTAATCTTGCTGTTCTCTTGTAATTGACCTTGGACAGGTTAAAGAAATAATGTATCAACTATACAAAACCACCAAGAGGAGCCTGAGGAGCATTGCCCCTAAAGAAATAAAGCTACTTAAGCATTTGCTAAACATTGCAGATCCTGAAGAGCGATTCTCGGCATTGGCAACAGCATTCTGCCCAGGTGATGACCGTGAAGCCAAGGACCCTTATGCTTTATTCACGTAAGTGAGCTTCTTAATTGCTTGATATATTCCGGGAATTTTTAGGCGTTTGCACAAGGCTTATTTTGTTTCTGCTACCTCTTTGTGGTTGGAAGGACTCCAAAGGAGCTGCATAAGTGGATTAAGATCATGCTTGATGCATACCAACTAAACAAGGAGACTACTGACATCAGGGAAGCTAAGCAGGTGTCTCAACCAATTGTTATACAAAGGCTTTTCATCCTGAAAGAAACCATTGAAGAGGAATACCTGGAGAAAACGACTTTTCGTACACAACCAGAGGATTGATTCTACGCCTTGGCAATGTTTGCTACTCTGATAGAGAGGTATAGCTTTTAAGGCGAAGCCTCCAGTCATGCATATATATTTAAGCCATGAACCATGAGCAAGGGGATATCAACCGATCATTTGAGTGTGATTTTCTGGTCATTTAAATCTCAGGGGATGGGGGTGAAGTTTTTATCAAAACTTGCCATGTTGAGGGTACTTGCATACCGTAGGAGATCCAAGAAACTAAAAGCTTAACACCTTGTAATGAAATTGAACGTTCTAGCATTCCATCCCCATGTTTGTCTAAACCGATGTCTCCTGAAAAAGAAGATATCTCACTGTACCAGCTGTTTCAAATTATACGGAGACCAGACAGATATCCATATAGAGGCAATTTGCCGGAGATAAAAACACCATTGATGCTGGTAATGAGAATTCAATGGAGAGATTATCAGCCTTTCATTACCTTTTAATAATTCAAAATTAAATCCTTAGGTTAAAATTAAGATAATTTAAACTAATAATCTAGATTTGGAATATGATAATTTTTGTATATAATTTATTTAATTTAAAACTATATGTTAATTTTTTTAAAATTATATATAATAATAATTTAAACTCAATGAAATTCTTTAAATGATATGGGTATTTAAGGTAAGGTTAATTTTTGAGTTTATTTTCAATAAAAGAATAATAATATTAAATTTTAATATGAAATTTTTTGCGCTTATTAGTACAGAAACACGGTACTTCCACTTCTCTTATTGTACTAACCAGCTTATTTTCCTATCCGGTACCGTTTCGTACAAGTAACTGCAAAGACAGACGGTACAATTATTATTTTTTAAAAAATATATAAAAAATAATACCATGTAATTTAATTAAAAAATTAGATTTCTGAAAGCAAATTTAATCAGGAGCAGCCCTAACCACGCATAAGACAAAACGAATAAACGTCCTTATACAAATGTGAGGGGGCAAATGCACTTGGTTTCGTGCGTTGGATGTTGATATTTGTTTTTTATTTTAGATATATTATTGCTCAATAAATAAATAAAATATTGCTGTGGCCCACCTTACTGGATAGAATGGAAGATTGCTAGGCTTTTGAGTAAGAATAACTCATTTGTAATAATTGGTGTTTGTTGAGAAAATTGCCTTTTTAAAAACCTTTTTTCTGTTTTTCTGTTTTTCCTCTTTATTATTGTTATATCTTTTCTTCTTATTTTAATATTTTTTTTATTTTTATTTTATTTTATTTTATTTTTTAATTTCTAATTACTTATTTTGCTTCTACAAATCTAATTTTTAATTAATTTAATTCTATTTATTCAATTTAATTTTTTATAAAAATTGATGAAATAAAATGATACCAATCAGCAGAAAATTTGAAATTATTGCGGCAATTAGGTGAAAGAGAAGCTGATTTACTACTTACAAGGGAATGGATAATTTACAGTTAATTTGGACTCTTTGGAAGGGTAACACGGTCATTTTCGCTATTGTCAGCTTATTATAAATTAATACTTGCCTTGATCGTTCCTGCCTACACTGAATTTGCAATCGTCACCGGTTCTGGATTGTTTACCGGCGATATCTGAGCATTCTCCGGCGACCGGATAACCGGACGATCACTTAACATTCTGGTAATCTTGAGTGAGACTTGAGTTTAATTTATGATACTTTAAGTATTTATTTGATTTGTAAGTGATTATGACCTGCTGCTTTCTTACGGTTTGCTTTTATTAGTTTCTGATACTTGATGGAGATTCATCTTGGCTGAATTAGTTAAGTTTAATAATGTAGTAATACAGTAAAACTTTGAAGTTTATTGCGCTTGAAATTTCTCTTAGAAAACGCTCGGGATGAAACTGCGATGAAATTGTATCTGAAGATGTTTTTTGAAAGCATTTTACGAGGAATGTTATTATGGACATGAATTACACAAACTCACTTTGCTAATCTTGATTAGGTAAATTGAAAGAGTTTCAGCGATGGAGAAGAAACAGGAACTGGAATGGGCTGAAGCACAAAAGATAAGGATAAGTGTTGACCTTGTGGCTGCAGCTAAACAGCAACTTCAGTTCCTTGCTGCTGTTGATAGGAATCGTTGGCTTTACGATGGTTCAACTCTTAAACATGCCATTTTTAGGTGAATAATCTGATCTGAAATCCATGTTCTTAATTTGTGCGGTAGGATTTGTGTTCTATGTTTATTATGAAATTATTATCAACTTATTTGAATTTTGAAGCAGAATGGAAAGTTTAGATGTTCAGTTTACAATAAGCTGAAAGTTAGTTGAAATCTGGGCTGTCCAACTTGATATTTCCAATCAGCGGAAAGAAGTTATCCCCGCACATGAAGTTGCATTAGGTTTCTTTTATTTTTAACTGAATGCATTGGATGGCAGAGATTTTTAGGGTTTGATTCTGGCTTCAAAATTTGGTTGTTTAATTTGTTATTATTAGATAACAATGGAAGTTCAATGTTTAGATTTAAAAATTCTGAATTTTGCAAATGTTGATTTCAGGTACAATATTTATTGGCTTCCCTTGCTTGCGAAACACTCCGTGAAGCCAATTTCTGAAGAGCCGCTTGTTATTCCTCTTGATTGTGAATGGATCTGGCATTGCCACAGGCTCAATCCAGTACACTTCTTAGAACCGCCATGTTTTTTTATATGTGGATTTATGAATAGCTTTAATATTTTATAGTTTGTAGTGATTCTCGGAATCTTTGTTTTTTGGCTTTGCGTTCAGGTAAGATACAAAAATGATTGTGAGGAACTCTATGGACGAATACTGGATTACTCCAATGTTGCATCCTCTGTTAAAGGAGTTTGTGAAAAGCAAACTGAAGAAATTTGGAATAGACTCTATCCAAATGAGCCTTACAAATTTGACCTGACAAGAGATTTTTCTGCAACTAATGAAAAAATTTATGCAGTTGAAAAGTGCACCAAGTATGATTTAGTTTCAGCAGTTAAAAGACAGAGTCCTTTCTATTATCAGGTATCCTAAAATTCATGTTGTTATTGTAGGCCACAATTCTTGAATATGTTGATGGATTATTTAACTTATATTACTGTACGTTCTGGCAAAAAGTGGTTTGCTGGAATAGTCTCGTTGAGATCCAAATACGTTTAGTCTTCATCATTTTAGATGAACCCAATGAATTTGTGGCGGCCAGACTAGCTATTTATCATTCTAAATAGGAGCATGATGGTACACTTCTTCAGTAGAACAAATTTAATACCTAATCCTGAGAGAATTCAAACAAGATTGCATAATATGCTTAGTGATTTAATTACCTATTCTATAATTTTTAAACAAACACAATTGTCTATGATATTTAACTAACCCTTAAATGGAAAATCTTAATTTGGACTAGGACAATCCATAATGCAATGATACAAAAACAAAAAGGAGATGTTATTTGTGAAAATTTCTTAATCCTACTTGTTGCATTGAAGCTAAGACTTATTAGGATGTCTCAAGGCCTTGTATGTTGCAAGTGATCATGTTCAAAACTTAAAAGCGTAATGCATAGGAAATTCATGTATTTAATGTGAGTGGTTGTAAATGTAACTCTTCACACATGCACATACATGTCATATGGCTTTTGTCGTCCTGATCTTTCTATTTCTCTTTTTCCTTTTGCTCTTATTTTTCACAGGTATCTAGACCCCATGTAAACAATAATGTCTTTCTTGAAGAAGCTGTGAACAGATATAAGGGGTTTCTTTATCTAATAAAGAGAAACAAGGAACAGTCCATAAAACGATTTTGTGTTCCAACTTATGACGTTGATCTTATTTGGCACACACACCAGTTGCATCCTATTTCTTACCGTAAAGATTTAACTGAAACACTTGGTAAGATATTGGAGCATGATGACATGGACTCTGACAGGACCAAAGGAAAGAAGCTGGATGTTGGATTCTCTGGAACTACCAAACAATGGGAAGAGACATTCGGGACAAGGTACTGGAAGGCAGGTGCCATGTACAAAGGCAGTGAACCATCTCCTCTCACAATCACTCCATCGCTGCCATACATTTTGAGAACTGATAAGCTGCCATCAAACGAAAGCCAGAAGATGTTTCAACTTCCAGATAAGAAGATAGTGGAGGTAGTCTGCAATTATCTTTGCTATTTTTTTGTCTTTTATGTTTTTGATCTTATCTGTGCCAGATTAATGTAAACGAAACAGGCACTGAAGTCAGTTTTTGCTTAAGCTGGGTCTTCATTTTCCATCACTAGACTGGTTGTGAGGGATATGCATGGATTTTTTATCCAATTGATGAGGAAATTTCTATTAGCCAAATGCTGGATTTTAGATCAACTTAAACTTGTTTAAGAGAAAAACACTGTAGCACAGATGGAGTCAACTGCTTTCCAGTATCTCTACACCAGTTTATTGCTTTCACTGGTCAGTCAAGATTATTAAAACAAGTATTACGTCCAATTTGTCTTCACTACATCTGCAGGTCCTTTTGGAGATTGTAGGAGTTAAAAACTTGCCGGAGGGGCTCAAGGGAAGCCTCTTTGTCTCATTTAGCAAAAAGCAGCCAGATGCGTTCTTTAATGTTAAGCGAAAGTTGACTATTCTGTCTGAATCTGGGGAGAAACAAGTTGTCTCTTTCCATTGTGAACCCACAGGAGAGCTGCTTTTTGAACTTGTTACTGGTTCACCTTCCAACTTACTGGTCACCAAATCATTTAAAACAGTGGGCACTGCTTCATTATCTCTGCATGACGCTTTAAATCCAGCATCCAAACTTGCTATGGAAGAATGGGTGGAATTGCTGCCTAGTTCTGGCGGTGTGATCCCAAAACCAATCTGCCTACGAATTGCTATTTCATTTACTGCTCCTGTCCAAGCACCACATGTACTGCACATGCTCCATCCACGGTCACTGTTAAAAAATTCTTGTTTGTTCCCCCTTCTTAGAAGAGCTCAACATGCCAAGAGCTGGACGCTGATCATTGATGAAAATGACAGTGAAATCATCAGCCTGCAAATGAGGTAACTCTTATGGTTCTCTTTTATGCTTTCACGTCCGAGAAAAGCTACTGTAAAACCTTATGTTACAAATATGATGTTAAAATGATATATCCATGGCAGCATGAAGAAACAAGCAAGTAACTAAGTTCACACTTGTTCACCTACTGAAACTCGATATAGGAAAAATATGATTCATCATATTAATTCAACTGATTTTGATATGTTTTTGAACTGTATAACCTATATCTAGAAGGGAATTATCCTTCTCTTTTGATTTTGCGTTGGAGGGTTTGCGAGATGGATTCATGTGAACTATTAGAATCTTGTGGTCTGTTACCATGTATTCTGATGCCCAAGTATGATCATTTACGGACCCGTATTATGCTGCAGTGACTCGACCAAGGAAAAGAGGAAAGACGAAAGTGGTCAGAAGAAGCAAGTAATCGGTGCTACGAGATCTGGTGAAACGCATGTACTTGCAGAATTTAATGAGACTTGGTGGTCTCTGTTGGGTTCTCATTGGCGCCTTCAGCTGGTTGCAAAGCCCAGTGAAAATGATCATGTCTTTGAGCTCATGGGCAGTAGGATGGTAATCTTTTCCCCACCACCTAACATCTTTGTGCATTTTAAGGGCATTCTTGTATGCATGACGTTTCCTTTTTCAATCACAGAACATTTCATATATTGTTGATAGTAAATCATGCATTGCTTACAAGCTTTCTTAAGCTTAGGACAGAACAGGTTGTTGTTCCAACTCATGGGCCACAGATTATTTATTGCACTCGCTTTCTTGTCACAGATAAAATTTTTCCAAGGCAGAAAGCTAAATTTTGAGCCCAAACATTCACAGAAGCAAAGAAATGAACAAGATTTCATGACTGCAGTTGAGTTTTCCACAGAGAATCCATATGGCAAAGCAATCGGATTGCTCGATTTAAAGTCCGGTTGTGTCAAGGTATAATAATTATGTTTCTTCTCAGACCTGAATATAGTTTCTTGTTAAAGCATCATCTTGCTCCTCTTTCTCTGTGCGGTACATTTGAATTTAAAAACATATTAACAGGTAGAAGAAGAATGGTTGGTTTTGCCCATGATCATATCAGCCTTTATACTGGCTGATATTCTGAGGAATGAGGGATATGGGGCCTTAATAGTGGAAGCAGGAAGCTTGAAGGAATTCGGTAGTAATGTGGAGCAGGTCAGCGGGTTTCATGAGGAAGCCAAACAAATAAACCAATATAATTATGCTGAAGTTGTGGCCGGGTTAAATGCAGGTGCGATAAAAGGTGGAAGATGTGGTAGCGGCTGTGGTAGTGGGTGTGGGCACATGGTGAAAACTGGAGGATGTGGTGGTGGTTGTGGTGGCGGATGTGGAAGCATGGTGAACAGCGGAGGCTGTGGAGGATGTGGTAGTGGCTGTGGAAGTATTTTGAACAGCGGTGGCTGTGGAGGATGCGGTGGTGGTTGTGGAAACATGTTGAACAGTGGTAGTTCTGCATGTAAAAGCAAGGTGAAGAGCGGTGGTTGTGGCAGCGAGTGTGGCAGCGGTGGTTGTGGCAGCTTGGGGCTTGAAGATACAGCGGAAAGTGGTGGCAACTCCGGCAATGTCACAGCATCTGAAACCACTGACGATAACTATCTCATCGATGCGTGCCCAAAAGAATTACCCATCCATGTGACACAAGCAGCGATGGCTTGATCGCTACGATAAAACTCGCAGATGCCTACGACTTGTGATTCTTTGAAAGGGCATTAAAAAAAATGGTGAAGTTAAAAATAATTATGTATATATATCCTAATAAGGATTCCATGTCATGCATGCCACGGATGAATAAGCTGTCGTGTGAAGTTTCTTGTCTGAATCCCAAGTTATCTGCATCTTCGGTCTCCTGCCATAAATTTGACATTTACATTTGTATATTTGTGATTCTCTGATCTGAACTGAACTCATCACTTCGCCTTCGGCCAGTCGTAATGCTATCCGTATGTTGTCCGGAATTCATGTTGTCATTTTCTCCATTGTTGCAATATTGCATGTTATTGCAATAACATACCAGAAATGCATCTCCAGCGGCAGTTATATTGCAATGAGGATGAAGGGTCAAATTACTAGAATTTGTTGCTTGAAATAAGGAACAAAAAAATTCTGCTAATTTCCAAGGATAAAAGTGAATTCTGTTCACATTAAATATGATATATTTATGTTATATTAATAAGTATGCAGTTATTATTAATGATATTTAATAAAAATTGATATATATTATTATAATGATAGATTAATAATTTGATTGTTATTCAATTATGAATTCTAATATGGTTCTAATATAATCTTATTTATAGATATATTATATTAAATTTTTGTAAGATTAAAAATAATGTATAGATAATATTTTATCTTTTAAAGGATAGAAGATTATATTAGAATTGTATTAGAATCTATAGCTGAATAGAAATTTAATTATTAATTGATTATTATATTTATATTATTAATAAATTTATAATTTTATTTGATAAAGTGTATTTATAAAATAACTTTTTATCAAATGGAATTGGATTTATTTTATCCATTTATCATTAAAATTTTAATATAAATATGTATATTTAATAAAATATAATCTAAAATATGGTATTTTAAAATGTCTCACTTTTAATATTTATGATATTAGATGTTTATATATTTTATATCTTATTTATTGTTAATAAATTTATAAATTCTTTAAAACAAAGAATGCATTTTCATATGTATATATATATCAAATATTTATATTTTAAACTTAAATATATATTAGATGAAATATTTAATTTTAAAGGATTCCAATCAAACAAGCTAATAATTTCATAAAAGAGGAATATTATGAAGAGAAATCTAGTAGATGTCAATAATTGAAAATGTAGAGAAAGGAATGCTAATTTTCCACACATATTAAAGGACAAACCTTTCACATTCAACAATGAAACAAGTCTCCCATCTTTGAAGGTACTTATGTGGCCAAAACAAAACCTACAACATTCCAATTCAAAGCTTATAAATTTGAATACCCATTTCATACATCTATTCACCACTCCTTTTCTTAATCACAAAAGACCCAATTTTCTTCCAAACTTTCATTCATTCAAACCTATCATCTCTTTCCATTGGCCCATCTTTCCATCTCCTTCAAAAGGATCACCTACTATTTTTCCTCCCTTCATTCTAAAATTTATTTCCATTTTATTTTTATTTTATGTAAAATCCCAAAAATAATAAACATTACTCTTTTTTATTTTATTTTCTAAATTATCGTATTATTAATTATTTTTTATGAATAAATGTCATCAATAGTTAATCATTAATGTCACCTAATAAACAAATAGATTTATCATTATTTTGATAAAAAAATATTTGATTTATAATATCTATCATTTTAATAAATCTATGTAGCTATTCAAAATCATTTCTAGTTTTACTTTTTCTTAATTTTAATCCATTATTAATTATCCATAAAATTTTTAAAATTTTAAAGAATATCATTCTTTTTTTATATGATATTCCTTTAAAGTTGGAAGATCTATAAGAGTATTTTCATATTAGATGTCATTTTAAAAATTGATATATAAATTTATAATATCATTTAAAATTTAATAATTTTTTAAAATATCCTTATTTAAATTTTTCTTTAAAAATTGAATAGGTTAGATATAAATGTCAAATTTATTTAAAAGATTTTTAAATAAGAATGAAAAATATTTAAAATCTTAGAAATTATATTAATAATTAATAATACATTAAAATTAAGAAAGGGTAAAATTAAAAATTATTTTAAAAAATTATATAAAATTATGAAAGCAATAAATATAATCATCCAAATATTTCTTTATAAAATAACATCTTACCTGAAAAAGAGAAAATATTAAATTTTATATAATATTTTCAATTTCTGTACTAATTTTTAAAATAACACTTAAAATGAAATAAAGAAATATCTTTTAAGACAAATAAATTAATTTTTTATTAAAATATCATAGAACTTAAGTAAAATATAGATAATTTAAGTTTGTAATCCCCTTGATCTATATCTTTTTTATCAACATTTTTTTAAATTTAATTTATATCATGAAGACACTTAAATTTTAATATAATTTCTACCAAAATCCTCGATTCTCGTATAACACAAAAAACAACAATTCATTAGGAAAAATGAATACTATGTTAGGGAGCTATGGACGTAAATTACGAGTGAAAAATGCATTCTAGGATACAATTAATCCAAATCCTAAGATAAACCTTCTCGAGTTCGTAGGATGTCTTTAATTGCAGACTAAGATCAAAAGAAAGAATCAAAGAATACCCTTCTCATCGATTCATCGAAACTTCCTTATCCATATAATAAATTAAGAACAAAAGAAATTTACGCAATTCTTGTTGCAGAACTTGCCTGGAAAAAGGGGGGTTGAGTTTCAGATTAGTTCTCAGAAGCCAGTCAGAGAATGGATTTCAATGGATCAAACATGAAATAACTAGAGAAGATTAAAGAATAAAAGGAGATGGAAATAGATGCATAATGATAAATATTAACATAGCAGATGATTAGAAGTTCATAATGTTATTAAACCAACAGCGCCACAGAGTCCATTTTTACAGTAAAGCAGAACGAAAATTTGTTACAACAATTCTGTTTTTCAGCTAACAAAGATGATGGATGGGTCACAGCAACACTCATCAATCAGGCAACAGCAACATAAAGCTGCAAGGCTGCAAAGAAGAGAGAAGAATTTCAAGAAGCAAACCAGAAAAAACCCACGAAACAAACACAAAATTAAGCTGAAGAAAACATGAAATATTATTATGGGTAGAGGAAAGTAAGTACCATCCTTCAAGAAAACCAGGTTCTCTTCTGGGTGGTGGAGCAGCATATTGTGGAGGTGCCATCACTGGAGGTCCTTGGTAATAACCTGCCAAGAAATTTACACACACAGAAACGGAAATTAGTGTGAAGGAAGAAGAAAAAGGAAAGATTTTTGCATTCAGATTATACAAATTGAAGCGAAACCCATTTTCCAAAACCGACAACTAATCAAAGATGAGGGAAAAAAATCTGTAAAAATCAGCAGAAAAAAATGGAGGAAGAGTGACAAGAAGGAAGAAGAGGAACCTTGAGCAGGGTAAGGATAGGCATATTTAGGGTCATTCATATTGGGTGAAACAACAAACACCAGGAAAGAGGAGAAAAGATCAAATCTTTGAGTGATTTTATTTGGAAGAGAGAGAGACAGGAGAGAAAGAGGAAAGGGTGTAGTTTGAATTGGTTATATATATCAACAGGTCAAGAAGCCTTTCTTAGTTGGTAACTTCAACACCATTGCACAGAAACCACCTTCTGCTCCTCTTTTATTATTATTATTATTATTATTATTATTAAAAACAGAATTATACTTGACTTTATAAAATTTTGTTTAATAAAATTAATCTTTTTTCTTCTGTATGCTTTTTTTTGTACTTTTCTTTTTTTTCTTTTGCTTAATTTGTGGGCCCACTGACAGCTATGCCAAATTCCTTCTGTTGTTAGGCTGAGCCTCTATTAAAATTTCTTTTATTTTATAAATATTTTTTTAAAAAATAAAATTTATAAAAAAACAGAAATTTAATAAAGTATTTCACTTTTATAGGACGGGATAAAGTATTTATAAAATTATATTTTATTTTTTTCAAAATTATTCTATAACTTTATTTTTAAAACTATAATTTTTTACTTTTTTATATTTTTTAATTTATTAATTTTTAATATATAATACATTTTTCTATATATTATTCTAAATTAATATTAAAAAATTTTAATTTCAAATAATCAAAATATATATTTTAAATATTTAACACATACTTAAGTAATATATATATATATATATATATATAATATTTTTTCATTAATTTCTGAAAAATTAATATTTTTGAAAATAATGTATATTTTTTAAAAATATACATTTTAAATTTTTAGAAACTTTCAGATATTTTCCATATTTTTAAAGAAAGGCCTATGTTTTTACTGGGATGAAATGTTAATATTGAAATATATAATACTCTTTTTTTATCTCTTTTTTAATTATCATATTAGATATTGATATATAGATTAAAATTAATAATGAGTGAAATTAGAAATTATTTTTAAAAATTATATAAAAATATAAAAATAATAAATATTATAAGATAAATATTTCTCCATAAATAACAATTAAAAAATAGGAATAGAGTAAAACAAAAGCAAATTCCAAAATACAGAGTGTGGGATTAGGTATTATTATGACTGCCGCTAGTAATGACACGTCAGACGGTTACAATGACATAATAAATTAATATTTATAATATTCATTTTACATGAAGAAAAGCAATATAACTGGATATAAATCTGGGATCATACCCAATTACATATATCATTAAGGATAGAATGGACGTCTCTAGACTTTTTTTTTTTTTTTTTGAAGATAAGACTGAATTTATTTTTATTTTATAATTTTATGCTTTTTTCTGGTGAATTCTGCCATTGCTAGAACCTTAATAAATTCCTTTTTTTTTATATTATTTCATTTTTATAAGAATTAATACTAAAAATGATACAATGCATTTGCTAATGACTCGGACCCACTTGCTTGCTTCCATGTTAGAAATTTGAACCAATTTCTAAAATAAATAAATAATTAATTAATTAATTAAGCAAGTCAAAAAAGGCATAAATAAATGATAGAGAACCAGTTACACAACTTGGGAAGCACTTGTGGAAAAGTGATTACATGGTGTAAGCAAGGCATGGCGCCTTTCTTGTTTGGATTCTTGGGCTTGATCGTAACCTCTCACCGAAACCCCTAATACCCCTTTTCATCTTTATGTTATTCGTCATCTTTGTCAACCCATGTTGTCTTTCCTTCCCATAAGATTCCTACTTTGATGACACTAGTCTTGAGATCAGCATGCGTGGTTTTCTGTATGCCCCCTTGTTAAATTTATAGATGGCATCAATAAGCTTCAATGGTAACAAAATGCTGCAAGTCTCCTAACAATAGAACATGATCACCCAATGGCATTATTCTTTTTCCTTGCTCATTTGCAATGCTAAGATGTTTGCAAGGATCTACCGAGATGCTTGTTTCAGTTGATTTCTGGGAAAATGTATGTATTCGATCGAATCCAACAAGTTGCCTTTCAGGACTGCCTTTAAAAACTTGTGGGAATCTGGAATACAGCATCACAACATGGCTTCCGTCCATGGCTCCAATGTTCATGACAGATATCTGCACATTGAATCTCAATGAATCGCAGGAATTCATCTCATCCATGAGCACAAACCCGAGTGGTTCGCCTCTCTGGTGTAGTATTCTCTTTCTGGAAGTAGCTGTCAAGGATCCTGAAAGACTGAACCTGTTGGGTGCTGACAGGAACTTGTAAGCGAAATTTGTGTAGCTTAAGCCTTCACCAAATCCATAGACTCGTTTTCCAGTGTAAAAACGGTACGTTCTTCCAGGAAAACCACGAGCAGGATTGGCTCGCATGTTCATGTCATTCATTGGTATGTTGGTGAATGACTCCGGATACCAAGTCATTGAAAGTCTTCCACCTGCAATTTCAATTTCCGATCATTAAACTGCAAGTCCAGCATTCACGATAGCAATGATAGCAGAGAAATAGAAACATCTCATAATTGCAATTTAAGTATATGAAGAAACAATTCATCGTTATTTTCTTTGGTTTTTTTCTAAAAGAATACGCAAAGAAATTAGCTTTGAGAAACGAACCTGGATTATATTCTCCAAAGATGATTTCTGAAAGTGCTTTTGGACCAGCTTCACCAGGGTATCCAATCCAAATAATACTAGCAATTCTTGGGTCTTCTTTGGCAAACGATACATCAAGTGGTCCTCCACCAGTAAGAACTAGAATCAATGGGTTTTTACTAGCAGCTGCAACAGAAGATACCAGAGCCATCTGTTGACCAGGTAATAGAAGACTAACACGGTCTCGATCTTCAGTTTCTTCTGACAAATCAATCCCAGCAACCACAATCACAAAATCAGAACATTTTGCTACGTGCATTGCTTCATGAAACTGATCATCAGAATCGCAAGATACATTAACGCAACCAACTGCAAATGATGTTCTCTTGATGTAGGCTTTAACTCCATCAAAAAGGCTCTGCGGATTACAAGAATATCCTGCAAAATTAAAATGAGAAATGAAAAAATACACAAAAATTGGATCTCAAACCAGATATGCTAATAGGAGAAAGTCATACCTGTGTAATCACCACCCAAACTGTCTGATTTGTTTGCCAATGGACCAATAATAGCCAAGGAAGAAACAGCTTTTCTGTTCAAAGGCAGGAACTTATTGTCATTTTTAAGCAGCACAATCCCCTGCCTTGCTGCTTCAAGTGCTAGTGTCTTGTGCTTCTCAGTGCAAACATCTTCAGGTCCTAGTTTTCCAAACTGCCCTTTTTTGGGGTGTCCATCAAACAACCCAAGTCGGAGCTGAACGGAGAAAAGATTGTGAAGAGCTCTATCTATGTCATCTTCTTGTAACTTGCCTTGATCAATAGCCGATTGGGCGTGGCGAACTACATATGAACCACAATTTATGTCCATACCTGCACATTAAAACTAATTAAATTTGTTGAGATTTTCACATCAAACGTCTATCATTTTCTGTCCTATATTAGGAGATACTTTCCTCTATTATACGTATACGGATATGCATATCTTTCATTCTTTCTTATTTAAAAGATACAGATTCATAGTACACGGTCATTTGTTACCTCATTGTACATACCGAACTGTAACAGAATCAAAATCAATAAAATTCTTTGTTCTTTCAAGTAAGTCAGCAAATATATCCATTTGCAGGCAAAGATATATAAACAAGTTGAACAGAATAGGCACATGCCTGCTTTAAAAGCCATAGCAACTGCATCCTCAGGGCTTTTGGAATAGTTTTGATACTCATAAATTGTGGCCACAGCATCACAGTCTGAAACGATGTATCTGAATTTTTGAGGATTCAAGTATCATTACAGAAACAATCAACGTTTCGAATTTCAATTCCATCACTTGGTATTATATAAGCTCTAGAAAATCATTACCCTTTGAATCCCCATTCTGTTCGAGCTTTTTGTAGTAGATCCTCTCTAGCACATGCAGGTACCCCATTAACAGCGTTATAAGAACACATTAAGCAGCTTGCTTTTCCTTGTTGTACACAGCTACGAAATGGAGGCTGATATGTATCTTCTAAATCTTGTTCTGTAACCTAGTTGACAATGATAAAACGCTACTGAGAAACTGAGTTGAGAATTTCTATTTGAAAATACCACTTGCTATCCAATTCATGGAAATTGCCAAATTTGATGAACAGTTATGTTCAAGTTATGCGGCCTTAAACTCGGTAAAATTGGTTAACGAATACATTCAAAAAGATGAACATCTGCAACAAGATTTCCTTCATTAGAGAAGTATACCATGAGTTTCAGATTAAACCCGCACAATCAATATCCGGTGATCCGTGTTAACCAAATTAATAAAGTTCTAAACAGATCCTGACTGCTCAACCTACTACCTGTCACGCACGGACTCGAAATGAATAAAAAGGAAAGGAAGAGAAAACTTACAATAGCATTGAATGAATATCTACTGAAATTGCCCCATTTTTCAAGATCATAAGCAGTTAAATGTTTACAACAAGCAGATAACATAAGCCCATCTTCACTTTTATCATCATCTCTTAACATCCTTTTCTCTCCAAATTCATATATATTCTTATCCTTCAAATTCCCACCTTGAAAGCCCCTAACATACTCAATAGCGTAAGCAGAAGCAACCATAGGATCTTCACCAGGAGTTTCTTGACCTCTGCCCCATCTGGGATCTCTAAAAATATTAACATTAGGTGCCCAAAATGTTAACCCAGCTTGACCAACATTATACATTGCTCTAGCTTCAATAGCAACGGCTGATCCAATCAAGAACCAGAGACTTCTATTGAAGGAAGAAGCAGTAACAATAACCTGAGGGAAAGCTGTAGAAGCAGAAACAGGTCCATTCCTGAAAGAAACGCCAGGGCCATTAATGGCAATCCCATGAAGCGATTCAGACCACCATTCATACGATGGAATTCCAAGTCTCGGAATTCCAGATACATTATCCGACAACTGTTTGATCTTTTCCTCAAGTGTTAAGAGTGAAATAAGCGACTCTGCTCTTGCGGGTATCGATAAAGACTGTTTGCAAAACGGATAGGAATTATGAAGTGGAGGCAGACATGGGTATTGAAGATCAAGTGATTTGGAGTTAGAAATTGTGAATTCAAGAAAAATCATGAAGAAGAAGAAGAAGAAGGATCTGAAGCAGAGAGACATTTTGGCCTTTGAAACTTGGTTGAAGACTGCGTTGTTTATGTAAAGAAGCATTTGGATTGGCTGCTGTCTTTTCTCATCAAGATTGGACCAAATCTTTTTGGATGATTTTTCATCCTAATCAGTAATTAAATAGTTATATAAATCATTATTCTTCTTCAAATGCTTCTGTCAATCGCAATTCACAGACAATTTCAAACCCTTTGGATGATATTCATCCTTGATATTTACAAACAATATTGAATAAGAAATATTTTTACTTTTTTCTATTATTCAGTCGTATTAATTGATTCATGCCATTAGTTGTTTGAGGAATACTTGTAATAATAACAAATAAAGATCAAAATTATAAATTTTATATCTTAAATAAAATCATTATTTTATGTTTTATATTTAAATATAGAATTATTATTTAATTTTATCATTAATTTATCAATGGTCTAACTTGATTATTCAAACATGCTTCTAATTTTATTTTTCAAAAATTAGTAATTAATTAAACCTTATTATCGCATCTTCATATAAAACTTTAGAAATATTTAACATAAATTAAATGTAGATTTAACTTTGAATTATTATTTTATAAATATTTAAAATTACCATAAAAATAATTATAAAAAAAAAAAAGTAAAATCCGTAAACCTCTTGGTACTGTTCAATGGTTGACCCAATTGCATTCAACGATTTATGCTTGGGCTCAAAATAATCACCAAAGCCCAATTGGAGATGGTGGTTTGATCCATTATTTGGTCATAATACATCCAATATGAATTCTGTCGAATATTCCAACTCTCACGTGAGAAATGAATTTTAAAATTTTATTATTTTTTTTATTTTTCTGAGGGATGTGATGTATTTGGTTTTATTATAAAAATGCTATTAAAACATATGAATTTTATATTTTTAATAAAAGTAAAATCACGAACTTATAGTATTAATAATTTTCAAGACTTTGTAATATATTTGATAAGACTCGCAAACATCCGCCACAAGCAGTATTTGATGAAAATTGAAAAATTCATTCGAATTTAACTGAATTAAATTTTTTAATTTAATTCAATTTTAGATAATTTGATTTTAATTTTAATTTTGATAGTTTTTTTATTAATTCATTATGGTTTGATTTTTCGAATGAAAAGTCCATGGAAAATTGAAATGATTGAAATATTTATATATAAGAATTTTTATGAAAAATTATGTATTTATGGTAATGTTATGTAGTCAAAGCTTTTTAGAACTCTTAGATTTTCTTATTTTTCTAGCATTTTTGTTTATTTTCATTCATTTTTGGATTGGGGTTAGTTAATTAATCAAACCCATCATTAACAAACCCTAATTGCATTATTTATATATTTATTTTTAGTTTGATTAATCAATCTATATCTATTAAAATTTTTACTTGTAATTCATATAAAAATCAATTAATTTATCTATCAAAATTTCTACTTCTCGAATCATAATCCCACATGTCTATGATTATTTAAGTATTTTATAAAACCAAAAAATTAGATGTATTTGAGATTATTATTTAAGGCTAAAAAAGTATTTTTCAAATTAATTTTTAAAAATTTTTAGAACTATTTTTTTGAAAAAAAAAACATCTATTTATATCATCTTTCTAAACAGCATTTCCAAAAAATACAACTTCAATAAATAAAATAAAATAATATATTTTAATACCATAGCATCAAGTTTTCATATCTCAACGGTTACCATATTGAACATGATGATTTTCACTATCTATCCAAGATTAAAAAGCCACTTACGTGCGCATTACATCCATAATTCCCAATAACGCTGGAGAGAGCAGCTATTGAATTATTACATATGCGTAGAAAATAAAGCGCAGATTATGGGAAGATGATGTTTATTGCTGAAGACGGAAGATTACAGTGGATAAATTATTGCTAACGTACAGTGGTGGATCTAAACACCATTGTCACTAAAGAAGAATATGCTCTCCGACACACGTATACCTAAATAATAAATAAAACAAGTGGTTTTTGCCCTGAATTATTGCCACAAAATAAGACAAAACCGACCACCCAACTCAACCGTTTTCTGCAAACCACTTCCAGGAACTACCTTCTGGTTTTTTTTTTTTCTTTTTTTTTTTTTATCTTTTTGATAAAAATTGTTAATTTTAGTCGAATGAATTGTTATGCTTAACTTACTTGTATCTGGTGAGATTCTTTTATTATGATATACAGTGAAGCTTATGTTCTTTGTCCCATCTCTTGGATATATATACCTACTCCTTGCTTTTATATATGTATATGTATACACAAACTGCACATAGAATATTTGCGGACTTTATCCTGTGAACAGAATCTGAATGAACAGTAGAATCCTCTAAACCTAATCTTCATGGTGTTGCTAATGTAAATTCAACCAACGAAAACCTGAAATCAAGATCCTGAAGGCTGAGATATTAACATGGGAAAGCCATGGCTGATTGGTGGATTTTGATTTCGTAATTTCCATACTGCATTTCTGTAAATCCACTTGGCAATACCATCATACGGCATTCCATGAAACTTGATATAATTGAAATTTCCAGTCCAATTCATTGCATATTGCCAATATTAGAAGAGGAAAAGCAAAAGGGCGTTCTTGCGATTACCGGTCTTGATTCGCATGAATCTGTATAGGGCTTCGTTTGGCCCAAGAAAGGATCGACGTCATTTCGTAGCTATTTCACGCTATTAATCAACTAATTAATTATGAGATAGAATAACAAAAATAATGATAATTATAAGTGGTTAGCATGGATTAACGACACCCTAGTAAAGACATTCATAAAAACAGTAAGAAGAAGAAGAAAGTAAAAGAAAAGGATGAGTAACTTTTAACCGGAAAGAATAAAATAATGCAGTTTAGGTTTGAATCGTTTAGAGGAAACTGTTAGGGCCCGAAGAGGATGGAGACAATAATAATTAGGAGGATCCAAGTTTCCAAGAAACATGTAAGAGTCAAAGCACTGTTTCCAATATATATATATGTATAAAATTGGCCAACACAACATTCCGTTTGTTAAGGATTTGATGGGTTGTATTCCACGAAACTTCAACATATTTACGTACCATTTCCCCTGTACATGCCGTAGGAAATTACATATATTGAACATTAGCTATATATCCCCCAAGTCATCCAATATCTCAATATTTATAGCATTAAATATTCTGCTTAATGATCAATTTTTTATCAAGTGCTGCTCGATTTTAATATTTTATTTTTATAAAATTTGAAATATTATTTAAAAAGTATGTTTTAGAAATATATTATTTTTAATATTTATAAAATTTCATATTTATAAATTTTATATATTATATGTTCTTATCAAACTTATTAATACTAAAATTTAGGAGAAAAATGACTTTTTTACATAAGTTTTTGATTTTTTTGGATATATTTTAATTGATGATTCCTTCTTATTTGAAAGAAAAAGATATTAAGAAAATTTTGAGAAATGAAAAAATACAAGGAAATGTTTACAAAAATATTATTTTTTAAAATTTAACATAAGTTTAATAAATATTTTATATATGAAGATTTAATATAATTTTAATATATGTTATGATTCCATGGCTAGCATGGAGCATTAATGCTTTGAGTTAATTATAATATGATATTTTATAAAATATTAATATTCTGCTGAAAAGACAAACAAAATACTAAGATGTTTTTCCTCTCGTACTTGGAATATTAAAAATCTTGATTACTACGTGATAACCATGATTTTTACCTATATTTTCCCCCTTAATATAATGTCCTTTTAAGCATTGTTTTCATATTTTTCCCTTCAAACATAAGCATATAATATAGTATTTCATGCATTATTCATATTCTCATGCATCATACTCATATATTATATACGTAGCATAATTTCATACATTTTCATACATATTTTGCATGATTTTCATAATATTTCATATAGTCTAGGAATTAACTTTATTTAGATG
>CANYBF010520978.1:0-20503 GCA_948192965.1 Dalechampia spathulata
GGACTTATCATATTAATTAAAATAACTTAATACCAAATATGATAAAAGAAATTAAAAAATTGTCATGTCTCAAATAAAATATGTTTAACTTATTACATGAGTGATTGAATCTAGGGCATATCATATAAATATTCCTAACAGTTGGAACATAATGGAGCTTTAAGATTTCCTTTACATACTTTTTTAGCTACTTTGAAGCTTCTTTTATCCCATCATTTAAAGATGAATGAACCTTTATATATCCTCCTTTATTATCTTTAGAAGAATTCTTCTCTTTAAGTTCCTTATCTAACTTAGGCTCAAATTGTAATTCCTCCATTTTAATCACTTTAAAGTAGAACTTAACATCCACATAATATAACTTAGCTTTACTAAAAAGGTTTATATCAGTTGTCATTCTTCTTACTTTGCCATTTTTGTAATATTTGAAGCATTAATAAAATTTTGAAGTACATGGAATGCAACTACTGTTGGGTCACTTCTGGGCTTGGTTTATTCCAGTTCATTAATAATGGGTCATAACCACGTGTGTTTTAGTTTGCAGTCAAGGTTATTTTAGTTTGATCGAGTCTTACGGTTTGCTGCTAGTCTTATGGTCTGTTGCTATTTTTTCTGATTATTGTTGGCCATGTAAGCTATATATAGCCAACTGATTATTGAATAAAGTATCGGGAAGTTTATGTGTTCATTTGTGATATCATCTTGAACGACTACATATGTGAAATATTCATAAGGAATTGATGTCTATTTTAAAAAACCTAAGATGGGTTTTTGAAGATATTGGGAATTGAGAATGAAGATGTATTGTATGATGGAGTGGATTAACCATGGTTTTAATATTTATTTATTTAAGATTAAGGGATTCAATCAATTTCTTTTCACTAAAAACTATGAATTTTCAATCATATTACTTTCGAATTTATTTGTCCTTTTAATTGCAATTATCGGGTCGGTATGCTTGCAAGATTATTATTCAAATTTCAAGTAGCAGTAGTTTACATGCCACATGCCTTCTAACAATACCATATGCCATGTTCCCTATACCATACCACATCTGTTACACTTGGATTTTTAACCTTATTAATTATTAAAGTTTTATATCATGATATTTATTATTTCAATGAATTAATATATTTATAACTATTTGATTTTAATAATTTTTTTTATTAAAAATACATTAAATAATAATTATAAAAATTTTGATTTTATTTGAACTGAAATTTGCAAGTTACTTAAGAAATATAAATTTAATTAAAATCATTTTTATTTAGATTGTATTTGTAAAGAATAAAAAGTACTTAACTTTCAAAATTACAATAGGTTGATCATTTTTATAGAATTAGATTGCAGCAATGAACTCAAAAGCTTCAACAAAAATATATACAATTGTCAGTCCTTATAACATATCCAATTAACGAGTACGCAGTTAGAGAAAAGCAGCTCAAGTACCATGAAGATTTTAAATGATAAACCAAAAATGAAATATTTAAGAAAAGCAAAGCATGGTTCGCTTGAACCAGAAAAATTGAAGAAAGCCAAACTAAAGTGAAATCGTTTTTAACAGACCAAACCATCCGGCTTTCATTAAACCAAACCGAGAGCATCCTATTATCAGGCAACTGAACCAGTCGGTCATTTTACGCAGTATCTCAAATGTACATGTTCAGGTAATTCTACAGTCTATGAAACTAGTTCAAGAAAGTAAACAATCCGCAAAATATGTATATGATTATCAAAGTATTAAGCTATGCTTTAACCATTTAAAGATTATTTTATCCTCTCCTTTGTGAAATAAACCTGGAAAACATGAAAAGCAGCACGGTATGGAAAGCCATATTCTATGCACAATGTTGGTACTGAAAGTTGTCATTTCTTACGAGCCATTGCGGCAGCAATTCCACCGGCTATCAGTCCAACCGCGGTGGCAGTGATGCCTATTCCAATAACACCATCTGCATTCCGACAAGTGTAATCGAACATTATGTTATCAAGGATAAGTTATTCAGGCTAATACTATGATGAAAACGAGCGTAAGTTCAATTGTTTTACCTTTAGCAATTCGATCTTCAATTGCCTTCTTCAGAACTAGAGCCTGCCTCCAATCAGGTGCAACCTAAACAGAACAAAAACAAATTGAGATGTGAAAGCAGTACACGTGCACGTACGTACGGAGATGTGAACGCAGATTAAGCAATGCTATACTAGAAATTTTACTTTAAAATAGTGCAGAAAAGTCTGCCATGAGAAGTAATGAAGATACCATCAAACCACTTTGATTGCAAAAACAGTGACTATGCCATGGCTTAACTGATTATGGAAATATTTTTAAGACATTAAAAATAATGTACACCATTAAAATTAGAATAGTGTAAACTCAACCAACCTAAATTTAGTGAGATCTCTAAAGTTGAACAAGTAACACATGCATACTAAAGCAATCTAAACTCAAAGATGCAAACATTAAGGGGAAAACATCCAGCATGGTACGCATGAAGAACTTCTGTTTGTAGCGAAGAGAAACGCACCTCCAAACATTGCTCCACAAGCTGTCGGCTCTTAGAATATTCACCACTTCTGTAATATCCAATAGCCAGAAGATAAATCTTCTCCCTGTGTTGCAAAGGAGAGTTGCTATTGGCTAATGAAGCTGCAAGTAATGAGATGTTCCGTCAAGATAAACATGCATGTTATACATAAAGCTAGAACATTGAAGAAACCAAACCCATTTATAAACCAAAACTAATATTAATAGTAATAAATACATCAAATTAAACTACAGAAAGATCATCACAAGATTGTTTTGACAAACTGTGATTTCTCGATTACAAAAAATCTACGTATGCTTTAACTTCACGCCTAGATTCCACAACCCGCCCCTTAAAAGCTTCTTCTATGTTAAGCTTTTCTTTTAATAATTGCTTATGGCATCAAATTTATGAGGACACCCAATAAATTTCATCGCTGTTGATTTAGAAGTATGATTCTTACTGTCTAAAAGAGTTCTGTGCAGAAGAACGCAAAGCCAATGCAATCGATCACTGGAAAAGGATTCTACTATTTAATAAAACCTAATAACCTATCACAATTTCGCCAAAATAATTGAATTTAAACAGTAGAACGAACTAATTACCTTCGAGCATAGCAATTCCACGCTGCACATCTTCAGATCGTCTAGAGTGAACCAGAGCCCATGATAACCTCATTATGCTCTCACTTTTCAATTCATCTGACTCTCCTTTCGCTGCTTCTGCAACTTCTCTCTCGCATCCCTGCCATCAGAAATCACACAGAATGACGCGATTTGTTTCAAAAAACAGAAGCAGCGTTGAAGAAACACGCGATTAAAATCTCGAATCCAGTAAGAAAAAATAGAAAACATACTGAGATGATGTCAGGATCGCACCAGGGGATCTGATCGCCGCCGGTGAAAAATGAGCCGACCGAATCGAAAAATTTCGATATCTTGGCATCCATTGGAATTTGATTAGATAGGAGTCGAGTGTGTGTAGCCTTTTCTTTTTTCCTTTCTCGTGAGTAAATATTTTGATGTAATTTCCTTTTCTTTTTTCTCAAAGTTCTTAAGATAAGGAATTAAGAAATTGACGTTCCTTCATGTACACGTGTCTTCATTGTACTGGAGGAGTTGGTGTCAATATACATCATGCGATACGTCCCACGAATGATAAGTATATTTTATAAATATTTCATTTTTTACTTATAAGATTTTTAAATATATATATATATATATCTAAATGTATTTTTTTTTTATCATAATGAGACTTTTTCGTATTGTAAAATAATAATAAAAAAGAAAAATTGTTATTAATCAAGTTATAATCCATATGAGAAAATAAGAATTGAAGAAGGGGAAAAAGGCATGTATAAGTTGAGAGGAAAGTGGTTGATCATCTTTTTCAGTAATGATTACAATTGGATGGTGATTAAAGAGAATGATCCAACTATAACAAAGAAGGTGAATTACACTAGAAATATTCATTTTCAAAAGTCAAGAATTTCAATACAAGCATGAAACTGTATCCAATAATGATTAAATTGCTTATTTAGTAAGATTTTTATATCATAAATGATTTAAATGATTGACTTTTTGGTAAAAATCAATATAACTAAGGATGATACTAATTTTTTATTAAAGATTATTTTTAATTGAACTTTTAAAATTTTTATTATATTATATATTTCATACCATATTTTAAACAATAACAAATTATTTTTTAATCCTTAAATTATCATTATTTTTTGTATTGAACTTTCAAACTTTGATTTTGTTAAACAATCTCAATACACAACTAAATAAGAAAGTATTGAGTAAAAATTATTTTACTCAACATTGACTCAATATTATATAATAAAATTATAAAATATGGTTAAACATAATATTTTAAATACATTTTTTTGTTCTGGTTTTAGATAGTCTTTTATTGTTGAAATTGATGCAATTAGGATGTAATGTTGTTACAAATGTTCTGTTAGATCCATAATTTTGATGTATGTGTCATGTATGAGTCAATTTAAGTTATTTGTCATTTTAAAGTATATTTTCATTAGTGGTATGGGCGTACCTGTTTTGGTATGGACGTAACAAATTGTTTTGTTGTGTGGTACGGGCATACAACTGACCGTACAAAGTAAGCATTGTTTTCTTAAGTTTGGTATGAGCGTATCATTGGTTAGTATGAGCGTACCATTATTCACAGGAATTTAGTTTGTCAGTAAACCTGTTTTGGTATGAGCGTACCATTGGGTGGTACGACTGTACGGTTGCTCGCAGGAAAATTACTTGTCAAGAAAAATGTTTTGGTACGGACGTATCAATGGATGATACGGTCGTACGTGACTTTCTAGATTCATTTTAAAAGGTTTTTAACAGTCCTATTTCAGATAGAGTACACTATTATCTTTATTTAACGGCTAGTTTTTCTCTATGCAAGCTTCCTTTGAGCATTCTACTTCATTTACAAGTAAGTTTCCTTGTTGTATTTGTAATTCTAGCTTGTAAACTCCTATTTTATTGTATTCCTACAACCTAAGAGTTAGGTTTTGTTATTGTGGGTTGGTGTATAGTTAATGCTTAGGCATTACATTATAATTGAGAGTTTATGAGATTGATATAATTGTAAAGGTTTGAGTGTAAGCTTGAAAACACTAGGGTTATGATTCAATTGAGGAATTCGTGTTGATTGTAATTGATTGAGTTTAATGGAACTTTAAATTGTGACTTAAGAGAATTGGATATAGGCCAAGAGTTAGTGCCGAACTATTATAAATATGTGTTGCCATTTTCGCTGGGAATTTCATGTTCGTTACAATCAGAACATTATAACTTGTATTAAAATTTGAATACTTGATTTTTAATATTAATAAATTATATTTATGTTATTAATAAAATATTTTAAATATTAAATTTAATTTTTGATTTGATTTGTAGTGTTTGGAAAACATTATGGTTTTAAAAAAGCTAAAATACTATCACGTGGTACCTTCATATGGATTCTTGAATGCAATCGAAAATTAGATAGAATGAAGCCTTATGATCATACTACTACATGTACAATCGTACATATTTCATATACATGTTGCTATGTCTTTTTGTATGGACATATATGACTTGCAAATTGATTTTTTCACAGTTTTATGAAAATATTTTCAATGGATAAATTTATATTTATTATACTTCCAACGATCATTTGAGTTTATAAATAATATTTATATTTAATTTATTGCATTTGTAAGAAAAGTAATTATTGTTGTGAACTCTTTAATTGTAAATGCCTCTTTATTTGCTTATGAAATGTATTGCTCTCATTTTTGATATGTTGGTTTGTTGATTTTGGGATTTTTTTTTTTATGAAAGTTTATATATTTGGGCATTTCTTATTGTAATTTGAGAATTCTATTTGAGTTGGTTTGATAATAAAAGTTCATATCATATCATTGAAAACATAAGTAAATTTTCTAGTACTTTAAATAGAAAATTATTTTCTATTACAAAATAATTTATTTTTCATAATTAATATAAAATTTTATTTTATTAACAAATAAAAATGCACTATTTATTTCTAATAACTAATATACTTATTTTTAATCAGAAAAAATTTTATTCTTAGTATTAAAAAAATTTTTAACAAGTTAATTTTTCATCACATAATTTTTTTCATGCCATTAATTATTTTGGCACAAAAAATAATTACTTTTCCCTGACAAATTAGATTTTTTATTCAATTTCTCAATCTTTCAAATAATTTTTGTACATTCTCCATCGTAACAAAATAAATTTATTTTCCCTACAAAAATATTTATTAACAAATTAACAATTTATTTTACGTACAAAAGATTTATTCCCGTACATTTTTTTCATTAAAATAATTATTTTCACTACAATAAAAGAAGTTTCCTACATTTTTTAATCCTAACGAAATTAATTTTTTTCGTTAAAAAAATATTCTTTACAAACTAAGAAATTATAAAAATAATTATTAAGAAATTGATTTTTGAGCAATAAATAGAAAAATAATTATCCTAAAAATTAAAAATAAATAGAAAACACAATAATAATGTTTAAATATCACCTTAATAATGTTTAACCACACCGGGGACCCAAAACATCTCCTGGCCGAGAGAGGAGGTTCTGTGAGCGAGTGGGAGAGGTTGCCGAAAATATGTTTTTGCTGCAGGGGATGGACATTTATTCCGGCTTGGGCAGCCCTGTCAGGCTGAGGAGACTGCTCCCTGGATGCCCCTCTGCTGATCCCCTGCACCCTGCTGACACGGACGCCATTCTCGATAGCGGCCTCTTACGTGGCTCTCACCCCTCGTCCGCGTGTCCGCCACATTAGCACAGCCGCCAGTCATCCTCGTGGCCCGGATTCCTCTAACAACCATATTCCATTTTCTCCACAAACAGGGAACAAACCGGGAAATTGCCCTAGTTGTCGGTTTGTATCGGCCTAATAGTAAAGGTTTTTGCGATGTTGGTTGAGTTGGGTATCTTCAAGTCTGAACTTTTGAGTCGAGAAGAAGCTGATAGGATTAGTCTGTCGATCTAAGAACAACAAGTCTTGGAGATTTGGTTGATCATGTTTTAAAAATGGATTTTTAATATTAATGCAAAATATAATTTTTTATTTTGACTTTGTATCCTTGCTTTGTGTAAGTTAGGTACTTAAGTGAAGTAAAGATGTGCATACGTCTCTGTAGTTTGTCAATTACCTGTTTGTTAAAGGTTCTTGAAAGCTTAGATTGTCCCAAGCTTCTGATATAGTCTCATCCCATTTGATATTTTTGCATCATGTTCAATACTCATATAGCTCACAACATCATTGCTTAAGACCTTGAGGAAATGCTATGTAGTTCCCCATTATTGTCGCTATCAATTGGATTCAGAACACATATATGCTCCAGTTTTGTATCTCCATTTTACTCTTTCACACCATCCTTGGCCTCTTGCTCGTCCATGGTATCACAAAGGATGGCATTCTTTGTCTCTGGCAAATGAACAACAAACACGCTGCAACTCAAGCTCATAATCCCAAATATTACATATGACAAATTCTTGTTTCTTCTTCCAGCAGAAACCAGAATTGGACTGAACACAGCTCCGAAAACAAGCGCTTGCCTAACCAGTGATGAAGCTGTGTTCCTCACACAAGTTGGAAACAACTCTAATGTGTAAATCATCAGCATTATAAAAGCAATGCAAGCACTTAAATATGATACCAGCTCTAACACGAGATTTATCCCTTTCCAGTTGATGACGCACAATATGCTGCAGATTCCACTCAATGTGGTAAATGCTATTAATGATCCTTTTCTGTTCCATTTTCTTATGATGATGGAAAAGATGATATATGCAGGTATTTCAGACAAGGCATTGAAGACGATAGTCAAGTAAACATCAAAACCCAAGTTGCCTACTGCAAATGGCAGGCTGTAGTACACCATTCCAATGCCAAAACCAGTCAGCATTACTATTAATAGCCTTTGAAGTGCCCATTTTCTCTCCATTAAGTTGAAAATTGATGAGCAAAGGGTAGGTTTTGATGCCTCTTTGTTGATGGAAATAAAGGATACGCTCAAGTCCAAGTCATCATACTTTCTTGATTGCAATCTTTTCAGTGTTGCAATAGCTTCCTCTTTGCGATCATGCAAGAAAAGCCAGCGTGGAGATTCAAGAACAAGGAAATGAACTAGTACACAATACAAGATTGTTGGAGTTGATGTCCATATGTAGATGCTTCTCCATGAAGAATATCTGTGTATATAAGCAATACCTGGCAAAGACAGAAGTCCTAATGCAAAAGAGATGCCAGCTATGGTTCCCATTTGGCCTCGCCATTGACTTCCTATCTTTTCAGTGGATAAGACAAGTGCGCTTGCTCCTATTGATGCTCGACCAAAGCCACTTATAAATCTCAAGACAGAGTATATCCATACATTTGGGGAGACAATAGACATAAGTGCAGCAATTGACATTGTTAGACAAGAAAGTATCAGCTGGTTCTTGCGGCCAAGAGAAGAGTCGGCTAGTGTCGCTAAAGCAAACCCACCAACAAGGCAACCCATGAAGAAAAACGATGTAGGTAGACCCTTTACAAATGAGCTTGCACTTTCAAGATTCCAATCTGATATTATTGTCTTGGCCGCATCAGTACGCGGGCCATGCCTTGTTATTGGCTCGGCATCAGTGTAGATACTGATGAATGTTTGCTGCGCATCGAAGAAACGAGACAATAACACGAGGATGGATTGAAGAAGCTGTGAATAGCTAAAATCTCCAAGGGAGTTCTCAATGAGTGAGTCAAATTCTGGGTGAAGATGATGATCATGAGGTGAAGTTCCTTCCTCTTCAACTAAGACGGGTTGAGGTGAATCTTGGCTTGAGTTTTCCATGTTTGTTCACTTTTGCTAAGCTCTTACGCTTACTTGACAACCTTCTTGTTTCTTAAGATGAAAAATTGCGACAGGGAGCATATGGGATCAAAGCCACAAACAAAATCCCACATTTGAGAACAAAATCAATGGCTTTTTGGCCCACTTAGATTTTGGTGGGCATCTGCTTTTCTCACAAAGTTCGTTTCAATGGCTACAACGCGATACCGCACAACACAAAAATAAAAAAAACACGAACACGTGAATCATGTATTAGCAGGGGAAAACTAGAAGGTGGGTATTTGATTCTTAAGGAGTAGATTCGACTTTTGCAACAAAGAAACGCCAAATCTATCACAAAAATGGCTAACAAGGCCATGTTTTTGACGCAGTCGCTGAAGCATGCAGATCAAAATTTACAGTAATTAGAGCATAAATGATTTTCAAAGATCACCCACATCATGACAAAGATGAGAGGCATAATTGCATCTCATGATATGAAGATTCAGATATGCTCCACATTAGAAGATCCAAAGTTATTGGAAGATACTTAAAAGGTTTGTTGGAGTTTGAACGGCAAATTCAAGTTCGGTAATATTGTTCTCGATTATCTATGAAACTTGCACATGAATATTGAGCAGGTGTGCATGAGTTGGAGATATCCATAGACATGATTTAGCATTTAAACTGGAGCTTCCTCTGGTCTATATAGGTGTTTTTGAAAGTGCTTTTTTTTTTTTTTCCTTTCCATTTTTTATTAAAAAAGACTATTTAAATTTTTATTTCATCTTGAAAATAATCAACATTACGCATTTGATTTAGATTTAAATGTTAATTTACTTTTTAAACGAAATATTCGTGATTAATTAATTTATTTTTGAATCATAAATTAATTTACTTATTTTTAATTTGAATTATTATAATTTTTTAATGTGTTGTTATTAGAGATAAAATTGAAACAAATCAGTAAGATAGAATAAATTGCGAATCGCATTGCAGCTTTGTGCCGTGCACCTGCCAAGCTCTTCTAGTGTAAAGCTGCAACTCTCGGCGACTATGGAGATGATTCCGATTCCAATGGATACGTGCAAATTAGGCTTTATTGGAGCTGGAAAAATGGCCGAAAGTATAGCCAAGGGAGTAGTTCAAGCAGGCGTTTTACCTCCTTCTCGTATCTCTACCTCTCATTCCAATCCCCATCGCTGCTCTGCCTTCGAATCATTCGGCGTCAAAGTCCTCCCTCGCAATCAAGATGTAACTATAACTTTTTAGTTCTTCTCTTATTTCTTATTATTATTCTTTTTTTTAGTGGATAATATTAATCTTTGATTATGATTTTCACTGGAAACAGGTAGTTGAAGATAGTGACGTGGTCATATTCTCGGTAAAACCACAAGTTGGTATGTCCACATTTCCTTTTCCTTGTTTGTTTAGATGTCCGATTCAGCTCCTGTTCATGAACGGATTCGACCAGCCAGGCGATAGATAGAGCCTAATATGACACCAATTGATCATTTAAGCAGTTTTGGTGGATTTAACATTCCAAAATATTCAAGTACTGAAAGAAACTAGATCGAGATTTTAAATATTCGTGTATTCAAATTCAATTGTTTTAATAGCGTCGAGTTTATAACTGTTATAATGTATCTATACGGCATGATTTCTTTGCATTTTCTTTTTCTATCTGCTTGTTTCGTATTTGACACTAATCTCACACTTTTTTTTCTGGCTCTTATTATGCTATTATTTCTAAGTTTACTATGTTTTGTTTTGATTTTTTGATTTTTTTTGCCTTGATGCAGTTAAAGAAGTGGTCTTGCAGTTGAAGCCGGTTCTCACAAAAAATAAGCTTTTGGTTTCAGTTGCTGCTGGAATTAAATTGAAGGACTTGCAGGTATATACTTGATCTATTGGTTGCTGCTAGCATCTGACGATGTCCTGTGCTATGCAATGCAGCTAGCAATGGATTTATAAGGATTTTACAACATGGATTTGAATTTGTAGCCTTTCCTTGTAAATGTTAATGCAATTACTTTTGAATGTCGGCTAGTTATATGCATGCTTGCCTAATGGTTTTCTTAACTTCAACAACTGATGTCTTTTTCTGTTTTTCCCAGTTTAACATTAATTCTGTTATCAAAACTTGATCTTTTTCTTGCGATAATTGCCTTTTATTCTTTGTATTTGAATTTCTACCATCTCATCTATTGAAAACCTAATTCTATACTCCCAGAATTTCCTTCCGTGTGTTTAACGTTTGCATGTGGGTGTAGGAACAAGAAATATCATAGTTTGTGAATGTTGTTCCCTGATATTAGGTTTCTTTCACTCTACAACATAGTCAAAGTAACATATTTTTCTTGTTTTAAACCAAATTAAAGTAGTTACAAATCATCCAAAAAGTAGATTTACAATTTTGTTTGGTTTTGGCTCTTTTGGCTTTTTTATTTGTTGGAGAATCCAACATGGAAGAGACATGAGGAGTTTAGGTGATATATAAGGTGGTAAATTTGGTATTAGCCAATTAGTTTTGTGCAAGATGAGTACCAACCCTATTTATGACCATTGTTGTGAGTTTAACTCAATATTTTTTTTTGTTCCAAGGAGTTTCTACATTATTGATTTTAATGCCAATTCAAAACTTTTTAATCTCAATTTATAAATAGTTATTGAACTATTTTGAAATTTAAATTTTAAATTCTAAAAATTTAAGCTATTTATATAGAAGTTGATAGAATCAATGTTGTTAAAAGGAATTCAGGTGCTTGGCAAAAAATTCAGGCGCCTTGCTTGGACACACTCCAAGTAAGGCACTTTGTCGCCTAAGTGGCTAGATGAAGTCATGGCGAGGTGCTTCCAAGTGAGATATGTTAACTAATTATATTATAGAGTGTAGAGCAATAAAATTTAATAATAAATAATGATTGATTACATGTCAACCATATATATATATATATATATATATATATATATAACTGAATGCCTACTACGAGGATCCTAAAAACAGACATGAAATGTACTTGAATAGGTTGACAAGGTCTCTATTCATACCCACAGAAAAAAAAAAAAAATCTCTATTCATGTGCTCTATTCATGTGTTGCTGAAATGTGTATATCAAATATAGTTGCCGAGATGATCTGGATACATTTTAAATCTATTTCTGATGGTTGTTGTGGTATTACATGGATGTATTTTAAAAAAATTGCAAATTTAAAGAACGGATAGGGAGATAATTTTTTAATTGACCATGTACTGTTTGATTTCTGTAGCCTTTCCTTGCAATCATTATCTACTGGACCTTCTTCATCTTCACTTATTTTGTTTTTTGACCATGAACTTTGCACATTGGAATGCTAGGTTACTGCTGTTTATTGAAGTCTATTCTTGATTTGTAATTAATGAGTTAAATGTCTTTCATGGTGCATTTGAATTCAATATACCTACCATTTCTAAATTTTGAGACTCCCATAATTCAATGATAACAATTTGTTTTGGCCAAGTATAGGAATGGGCTGGTCACAGCCGATTTATAAGGGTGATGCCAAATACTCCCTGTACTGTTGGCGAGGCAGCAACAGGTATAATGCTAAGGTGGTCTTATATTACTCATCTTGTTTGAGACACATTGTGGCAATGAACTATATCATGACACATCTTTGATTTGTAATTATTTTGCTCATTTCATGAGACACAATGCTAACGTTGGTTATGATCTTTCTTCTTTCATGTTTCCATAATTTTTTATTACTTAATTATTCATTATTTGTTAAATAATTGTATAACTAGATAATGATCATTAAATTTCATTGCTGCCACAAAAGACTTGGCATCGTAATTTTTGCAAGGGGGACTGTATTGACTTGTTCTTCTTGCTTATGTTCTGTACTGAATATTACTTTATGGTAAATGATTGGGGCTGCATACTGAATTCTGTGCTGTTTCTCAACTCTACAAACTTCGTCTTAATCCCAAGTTAATTGGGGTTTGGATTATCTTTTACCTCTCAACACAATGTTTTAGGTAATTTTGGAAATGGAGTAAGAAAATGCAAGGCTTGTGCAAAATTGACTGATACATTGTTTTAGGCTTGGTGACCAAAATTATCAAGTTTATCGTAACATGGAATCAACTGGGTAAACTTTTGTTAGAATGACCAAAAGTAACAATTTGCAATTCTATCTGGTATTTTTTCTAAGTTTAGCTAAATTTCAACGATTAAGTTGTAGTTTTTCTTGATATACTCATTAAGTAGCAAAGTTGAAAACGATAGTTATAGCTATAATTTTTCTTCTCTCCTTTATGCTCTTTTAAAAGTTCTTCTGGTTTCTTCTCAGTTTTTGGCTCGTGTGTTATTTACCTTGTGTGTATATTGCGTAAAATTGGTTGTATCTAACTAGCTTTTTTACGAATAGTAATGAGCTTGGGTGGATCTGCAACCGAAGAAGATGGAGAATTAATAGCTAAATTATTCGGATCAGTTGGTAAGATATGGAAAGGTAACGAGAAGTTATTCGATGCAGTAACTGGCCTGAGGTATGATAATTTTTTCCCCATTATTTTAGTTCATATTGCAAGGCTTTAGTTATTTTTTTCTAAAAATTATTCATCAGGTAGGAACGTAACACATTGTTCCCTCTGTTTGCTCATAATAGCGACCCTCGTAATTGCTGTTTGTGATGTGATTAAGCTCTCTTCTCTTAAAATGAGCAGTGGCAGTGGCCCAGCTTACGTATATTTAGCAATTGAAGCCTTGGCCGATGGAGGAGTGGCTGCAGGTCTACCCCGGGAACTTGCCTTGGGTCTAGCTTCCCAAACTGTAAGTTACTACTAACATCAACCGTAGTTTTAACTGAGGCAGCCATTCATTTTATTGGTGTTACATGCATTTAGGATGTTAATGAGGTTAATTTATGGTGCAATTTGTATTTTCTTTAACTCATGTAAAAGGTCGAGGAAACTGAAAACGTAGGAGTCTTGTAAAGTGAACGGTCAGTCAGTGGGAGCAAGCTTGGGGATTTGTAATATCTCAAGTATAGCCATGTCAGTTTGTTCAGGTAGATAATTTTTCAATGGCACCACCGGTCATTGAAATCATTTAGGTTGTATTATCTGAATGATAGATTTCTCGTGGTAGAGGAAGGGGAGTAGACTGGATACATAAATGAAAGGAAGGTTCAAAATGGAACTTAGCTGTAGTTTCAGTTTCTTTCTTCTTCTTCTCCTTCTCTTTTAAATCTTAAATCTGTTTAAATGATTAATAGGCTAATATGTTTGGTTTGGTGGATGGCCAAATGCGTTTTGGAACTCTCCAGAAAAGAATCAACAAGCTGAATTTCTTTCAGTGATAATAGAATGTAATTAAGTCGGGCTAAAAGAGCCTTTAGATCTGCTGTGGCACTGAGATTTTTAGTCTAACATACGATGTAGCAATCTCAAGGAACAACTACTTTATCAATATGGACAAATTGCAAGATGATGTTGAAGTGTATGTTCAACCATTACCTTCAGCCTACATATCCATATCTCTGCTATATAAAGAACTATCTGCTATTCCCTTTTGGCGTAGACTTAAATCACCATTGGCTAAGTAGAGTGCACTGCTGGCCATATTTCAGTTCAAGTTACCATTTCAAAAGCCATGACCCTGCCCTCTGCTTGAAGTGTATATTTATATGCGTCATTTTAATATATCAGGTTTTAGGGGCAGCTTCTATGGCATCAAAAACTGGGAAGCATCCAGGGCAGCTTAAAGATGATGTGACATCAGCTGGAGGTACAACTATAGCTGGTGTTCATGAACTGGAGAAAGGTGGATTCCGGGGAGTTGTGATGAATGCTGTTGTTGCTGCTGCTAAACGCAGTCGTGAGATTTCCAACAGCTAAATAAAATTGTCCCTTCAGCTCGCTTCTGTAGCTACAGCCAATTTTCTTAATAAGAATAGGTGAGTCGTTGGCCCTTATGCTGCTTCTGTTTCAGTCATTTAGGATTAGAACTTCCCTTACAGTGGTGGTTTTATGCTGTAGAATAGATTGCAGTTTTAACCCTTGAGGCTGTTTTTTGGCTTTCTATATAAATAAGACTTGTAGGAGTGGATGAAGCATGGAATGAAAGCATCATTGTAGCTCTAGACTATCAGGGGATGAAGGAAGAGATCATTCATTTTATTCCTAAAGTGTGCCCACATTAACAGCCATCAAACTTGAATATTTCTTTCTTAATAAAATAATAACTTGAATGATTCTTCACAAATTCAACGTTTCTGAGATTATTATATTTTTATTTTCTTTTTAAATGATTACTAAATTTTTAAAAAATTCTTATCTTAGTTCCATTGTGTTAAGTACTTGTCTAATTTGGTTTATGTGGAATATGAAAAAAAAGAAGTATTTTAATTTCATTTCAAATTATATTCCTAATATTTTATAATATAATATTTTAATTAACTTTCTTATAATAATTATATAAATATATAGATATTTAAAATTTTAGTTTTATTATGACTTATTTTAATTAAAATTGTTAAAATATATTTGTAATATGTTATATGTTATATTATTATGAATGAATTAATTATAATTTGGTATAGAAATTCGAAAAATAGTTTTGATAAATACACTTGTTGAATAGAATATAATGAAGTATTTGTATAATATAAAAATTATATTTTAGTTTAAATATAAAATTACCTTTTATTTACAAACATAACATATAGTTTGAATAAAATTGATTAATTTGATCCTTTATTATAAGTTAATGGATAATGTATCTCAATTTAAATAAAATAGATTTGATAAAGTAAATTGAAAATTAATGTATTATATCAACAAATGCTGATTAAAACTCTTTCCATCGTAGATTGATTAGCTTCCAGAAGAGAAACACCCCCAACATCAATTTGTTCTGTCTTCCCATCTGAGAGTTCTGCTGCTGGTAGAGCTTTTTTCAGGAGTATGTTCCTCATTTGAGTTAAGAACAGATGAGGAGTGAGTAGAGAGAATAAACACTCTTTACATATAATTTCCTTTAACTAAATATCATATTGATTATTTTATTTTAATTAAATATCATTTATGTTTTAATTTATTAAATAAATAGCATATTTCCACCAATATTGTTGTTGCTAACTATCTACCATCACAACCATTATCAGCCATCACCATTTGAATCCATTCCTGCTTAAATATTCTTTAAACCATGAATAGTTAATTCAAATATAAAAGAATAACAAGTTTCAAATCTCTTGTAAAGTATATTTGTTTATGAAATCACATTCTCTTTCAAAGCTCATAACAAAATCTTAAAAATTATTATATGTTTCATGATTAATAAATTTTATCATTTATGATAGTAAGTTTCTCCTTCAATCTGTAGGTATAATCTATATCATATATGTTATTATATATTAATATCTATTTTTTTTATTAATAAATTATATTAGGGATGATAATTTTGAACATGACTTATCAACTAGAAATAAATGAATATCATAACCTTTATTTATTTATGACATAATATTCTTTCGTAGCATATTTTGTTAATCTATAATTAAAAAAATATTAAGAGGAACAGAGAGTGAAGCATCTGATAATTAGGTTTTAAGAGAATAGAACTCAACCTTTAGGATAAGAAATTGAGAAGATTAATGGAATATCATATCTCTTATTAGCTATTGGCATGCACATTCAATATGTGGAGGTTTATTTTTTGTTGTTTTATGTTAGTAACCATCCTCTATAGCAAAGACATTTAAAAAGTTCTCAAATATCTCGGATAGATATATTTATTTTGTAAACTTTATTTTATAAATAAATATAAATATATTTTCAATTTAATATTAACATCACATAAATTACCTTTATTTTATTGATAGTATTTATATATACTTAAACAATATTAATAAAAAAAAATTATGAAATAAAGATATAAATAATAAAAAAATTATCTCTTAATCTAATATGAAAATGTGTGATTTACATTTATTTTAAATTTTTGAATGTAAATCTAACATGCACTTTTAGACATAAATGATTACACATATATATTTTTTGATATAATAATTATATTATATTAATATGTATTAAAAATATTTGTTAGAATAATATTTTTAATATTTATCAAAAAAGTTTTGCAACGTACATTTTTGGATGTATATATAAAAATAAATATAAATTATTGATTAAATTATAGAGAAAATATAGTAAATATCATATAAAATATTATTATTAAACAATAAATGAACTATAATGAAACGTTTTATGTCAATGGCTAATATATAATTAAAAGTAAGAATCAAATTATTTTAAAATATAGGGTCTTCTTCTTGGCAAAGAGAACCATTCGACTATATCCATATATTTTTTTTGTTCTTGATACACAATGTCTAGATCATATTTGTGAATAGCTTGTTCAGTAGTTGAGGATGATTAATAATATATTATTATATGATTATTAATATATTATATATATATATATATATTAGATATTTTTATTATTTTTATTACATATATAATACATATATAATTTTTTTTATATTTTTTATTTTATTTGTAATAATTTTATCCCATTAGACTCAATTTTACATTGAATTACATTTACAAATCATATAAAAAAAAGAGACCCCTCCCTCTAATTTTTTGTTTTCTTTATTTGTATTTTTCATTTTTGGAACTTAGACTTATATTAAATTTTAATGTGTCTGTTAGTGAAACAAAAATTAAAATACAGTAATTAAAATGAAAAATTTAAAATTTAGTAACCACTTTGAAACAATCCTTATAATTTAATGTCTCTTCAAACCGTTAACCTTTAAAACTAAGATAATTGACAGATACATCAATAATATATGTGAAATTCCTTCTACTATTGGCAACATGTGCGATTTTAGAATGGTTCGGCCAAACTCTTGCCTACGTCCACTTTCTCCTAAATCTCAATTTAGGGTTCCACTAAAATTAATCAATTACAAATGGATTCCCAAATGAATCAAATAACCCAGTGTTTTCAAGGCTTACACTCAAACCTTTACAATATCAGTTCTCACAGATAACTCAATTACAAATTAATCCCCAAGGATTAATCACACACCAATCCCACAAATAATAAAACCTAATCTCTAGGTTGTAAGAATACAAACAAGAAAGTAATGAGGAGTACAAGCTTAAACTTACTTGAAATTGATGAATAAGCTCAAAAAAAATATGCTCTGCAAAGTCTGGAATATTAGAAATCAAAGTAATGAAAGTTCTTACAAAAACTAACCGTTTGACAGACTTAAAAGTCTGTTTTATAAGTCGTGTACGACCATATTGTTTTCGTACGCCCGTACGGATTCAAATATATCCGTTAGAAAAAAAGTGGGAAATGTGGTACGGTTGTACCATCACTTGGTACGCCCGTACCAAACCAAGTTTCCTGACAAAGTCATTTTCCTGCGAGTTCGCGTACGGCCGTACCACCAATGATACGCCCGTACCAAAACAGGTTTCCTGACAAATCATTTTCCTGAGAGTTCGTGTGTGGCCGTACCACCCAATGGTATGCCCGTACCAAACTCTATAAACCAGTACTCACTAGATATGGCCAGCCGTATGGCCATACCATTCAACAACAACATTTGGTACGCCCATACCAAGACTGGTACACTCATACCAAGACCGGTACGCCCGTACCAACCCATAAAACATTATGGAAAATTGTAAATAACTTAAATTGACTCACACGTGACTCATACATCAAAACCTAGGGTCTAACAATCTCCCCCTTTTTGATGTTGGCAATCAATTTAAGTTTAATTTACAAGACTTATTTAAAAAACATTTTGATTTTAAAATTTTGGAAATCTCCCCCTTTGTTTGGAATGCATGCCATACAACCATAAATACAATTAAACACCAAATCAACTATAATGTCATCAACAACCAAATACAAAGAGAAGAGATAAATAGTATAATCATAACTCAAACAAACACCAAACACCAAATCAAATAAGCTGAATAAACATCATATATATAAAAATATATCTAAAAGATACAATATCCAATACAAAATATGCATCCAATACAAAACATGAAATAAATAACTCCATTAACATAAGTCCTAAGTCCTAAATCATAAACATCTCCCCCTTTGATAACATCAAAAACAGATGATCACTGAGGGTCCTGAGGAGGAGGTGGACTCGGTGGAGGCACAATGAAGGGTTCCATCATGATGCTGATGGAATGAAGAGTCTTTGAAGTGGAGGTCTGAAACTCGTGGAAATCAGCAACATGCTGATAAAGCTACTGACTGATATGTGCAGACTGTTATGTAAGAAGGCCAATTTGTTGATCATTGTGATCGAATCGATGCTCAAATGTGTCTAAGCGATTGAGACGAGCAAGAATGGTGGTGAGCTGCTGAGAGATAGAATCTAGAGGAGCAGCAGCAGTAGCAGTATCAGCAGGAGTAGTAGCAGTAGCAGTAGATGTGGCAGCTGGATCAGTAGGATCAGGAAAGGCACCAGAAGATGAAGAACCAGTAGTGAAGTGACGCTGTCGTTTATGGCTAAGAGCCGCCTGGCAAGAAGCGTCATCTGTGGGAGCAAGCTGGTCGCGCCACTCTGTAGGATGTCATCAGGTAGAGGTACTTTGAATGAATGACGAACTCATCCTCAGCAGTTTGTTCAAGGAGCATGGAATGCTCAATGAACGATAGATCAAGATTAGGACCAAGGGGTCCTGGAGAGGGGTGAGAGGGAGGAAAAGCATGCAGCTGGTGACATATATGATGAATGAGTGGACCAAAAAGAATAGCCCTATCAGGATGCTTCTGGACGCCGACCTCATGAAAGGAGGTCTGAAGCCAACGCCCAGACTGAATAGGTGTACCCGTGACCATACAGTATAAGAAAATGAGGTCAGGGCCAGTAACTGTGTCATTAGAATCTGACCTCCTAAATATAAGATAGGAGATTAGTCTATGACAGTAGAAAAGAGTGGGGGATTTGAGGCAGGAGGCCTTCTATCGAGAAGGCCGGAAAGCAGTGTTGAGGGCTATCTAGAAAGAGTTACGATCAAAGATCGCAGATTTAGCATTAGCAATGCCCTCTGTAAAAAATCCAAATAGAGCATCAAACTCTGAGGCAGAAAGAGAATGATGTTTACAGAAGAGATGGAAGGTACAGGAATAAGAAGTGGATAGTGAGAAAGTCTATAAAAACTCTAACGCGACAGACTGAATGAAATGGTTAGAGAGGAACGTAAAATTTGACCAATGGATATTGGACAAATAACCCAAAACGTCGTCCTCCAGACCGGTCAGTCAGAGTGTAGGATGACATGCAAAGTGAGAGTTAAGAAAATACTTTCTCACCAAGAATAGAAGTCCTAACTGAAGTAGCAGGAGTAGTCGCTCGAGGACCAGAGTCTGCCGGAACGGTGCGTTTGACTCTCCGTGAAGAGTCACCACAATCACCGGGAGTAGACATAGTAAAAAGTATATATATATATATATATATATATATATATATATATATATATATATATATATATATATATATATATATATAAAAAACATAAAAAAATAGGTTTTATTAAATATAGAGAGAGAAAAATCTCTGTGTATCACAAAAAAAA
>CANYBF010521068.1:0-22164 GCA_948192965.1 Dalechampia spathulata
TCTTATAATAATTCAATTTCCTCTTTAAATTTAAACCATACACTTATATTATCAATCATAGAATCCATTAATCTTATTCTTTAATCATTTAAATTAATAATCTTAATCAACCACTTAATTCCTTCTTTAATCACCTTTTACCTTAAGTTAACTTATCTTAGCTTAATTAATTACTCATTAATCTTTCTTATACTTTAATTTAGCCTTTAATCATATCATTTTGCTAGTTTACCTTCTGCCATATTCATCCATATCAAACAAATCACACAACCAACACACACACACCACAATCCACTATAATCAACCCCTTTACATCACTAGTCAACTAAATCATCAAACTAAAAGCTAAAAACTAATAAATACTCATCTAAATATTCTGTCATATCATTAATTTGCTTGAAACAATCTGGCCAAAGTGAATCTATACATAAAAATGCATAAAAAAATGAAGATATACCATCAAACAAGCTCACCTTTAAGTAATATGACTAAAAATAAACTAAAACTTGATATTCCTTTAGCTTTTCATCCGATATATGAAGATGCCTCAATTAAAACTTGTTTTCCAACTAAAAATTCCCAAGCATGTACCTTAAACATAAGATCCATGAAGACAAATATGGATTAGACATCAAATACGGTACGATTTTCAAGGAAAACTCATGAATAAAGTGATTTCCAACTTACATTTTAAAGATCCTTAAAAAGGATGATTTAGCCTTTGAAAAAACATATACAAAAAAAATTATTTGGGTCAAGACATGAAAAGCACAAAATATCTAGCTTGAATCTTGCAAAATCCGTATGAAATCGAGCTTGAAATGTTGTGGTTTTAAGCTTTCAAGAAGGAGAACATCTCGGCCTTTCACTTAAGCAAGAAGAACATGATGAACTTCGGCCACACATTCAAGTATACATATATATTTAGTTTAGTATGTAATTATTGAAGAGAAATGATGAAAAAGATGAAGGGTATTTTGAGTTTCTATGAAGGAATGAAGAAGAATATGAAGAAAAAGGTAAGAAATGTAAGTAAGAAGATGGAATATTTAGAGAGCATTTCAGTTAAGATGAATACAAGGAGAGAAATGAGTGTATTTTAACCCTAAAATTCATATAGAACATGATATGTATATAGTATGGGTGCAAAATAGCTTCCATATACTCATTACATAGGATTTTAGCCCGTATCTTATACTATTTATATAAAAATACATGTGTAATACCATTTTCTTCCCTTTCATCCTCAAAATATGTATAGAATACACCCATAAAATTCAAATTTCATATATGCCAATTCATCATACCATAAATACATCATTTTTAATTAATAGAATATTTTATTCATATTCTCTCTCTTTCCACTTACACTACCTTCCAAACTACTTTTCCAAATACCCATACCTCTTTTCTATTTCCCATACATCAATATTTAATTCATTCTACTTTTTCATCTTCCCATACCAATAAAATAATTTCTTATTTCCACATAATCATATATATATTATTTAATTTCCATCTTACATACTCATTAATAAATTAATATTTCAATTTCCACATCACCTTTTATATCATAATTTAATTAAACCTTTTTATATTCTTTCCATCACATGTTTAAAGAATACTTTATTATTATTATCTCTATATTTCTATTTAATACTCAATTATACTCTCAATTATTCAATAAATCAATTTATGACATTATCATACCCATTTATGACATCATCATGACATCATAAATAAAATTCACTAATTTTACTTTTCCAATATTTTCATATCATTATATACCTTCACAAATGTATTATCAATTCATAATCATTCATTCTTAATACAATTAAAATCATAATTAATCTCATACGCTTACATCATACTTACATCATCAATGTTCATTTATGACATCATAAATGAATTTCCAAATTCCATTATACTTTCTTTTCTATATCATTAATCTTATATTGAATCAATCGTCTTAGACATACATATTTCAATATACTTGTTTAATATTCCATCATTCACTAATCCATAATTATTTCTATACGTATATATATTATACGTAAATTTTTCATTTGTATGATTCATTTATATGATCCTTAATCACATTTAATTTATAAATTATGCATACTCTAAATACAATCATAATTTATCTTAATTTCTCAATTGCATGCATTTCCATGTATATGTCAATATTCTTGCCTCGATATACATGCATTTAATCGATCGACCTAATTTTTGCACATTCGAACTTATTTTTTGCATTCGACTTAATCTACTATCATCTTGTCATCATTTCTTAATACTAATATATATTTCCTATCGTTATCATAATATTTATAATTTTCACCTCGAAATGCATGTTTTCCATAATTTCACCTTATCATCTAATTTTTTTTACTCGTATAGGGCATAATTTTCATCACCCTATTCAATTATACTTTTCGCGCTAAAATTGAGGATGTAACACAATTTCTCTCAACATTGAATATCTCTTGCTCTCTTGCTTTGCTTTGTAGTTGAATCTTATTTTAGGTTAGTGAAAACAATTAATTGAGGTTATTGTTTTATTTTGAGAGTATTAATTATGATTTGACTTTGATTATAAAGATTTGAGTGTAAACCTTGAATACACTAAGGTTTTGATTCTTGTGTAAAGAATCAATTTGTGTATTCTTGAAAGAATGGTGGAAAACTAAGTTATTTGCTTGGGTAAGTGGATGTATGTAAAATTGTGTTGAACCATTATAACTTTGATGTTGCTATTTCTGAGATTTCACATATTATATTATAATATAATATAAATTCTACAATAAAAAAATAGGTACAATACTAAAATTTTATCAATGTTAAAATCATATATTGCAATAAAATTTTAAATGATATATATAATAATAATAATAATAATATTTTATTAGAATTAAAAAATATTTAAAAAGTAATTATAAAAAATAACATAAGATGAATCGAATAATTAATAGTAATATGCAATATATAAGAATAACTCAGTTTATTATAATACGTTATAATCAATTATATAGTTTAATAAAAATTATAATATGAAGATCATTAAGTTACACTGTTAATGGTTCAAAAAACATCATTCAAGTTCTTATTGTAGCAAAAGTATGTATGAATTATGTCTACGGTAAAAAGAGTGTGTTCATTTAGGCATGTTTCACAACCTTCTTTTAATGTTAATTCTTTTTTTCTTTCAGCATCTGTTATATTTAGTTGGGTTTCACGGTACAGTTCAGTTGGATTTAATTTATTCAATAAAGTCATAATAGCATTTAATAGTATAAATTAAAAATTTTGATTTATTTTTGGAGTAAATTATTGAAACCTCCAAGAAGTTAGAATATAATTATGATCATTTTTTTATAGAACTAATTAAAACATCTTTTAAATTAGATTTTATTAATTAAAACATCATTTTGTTAATTAAAAAGGATGCAATGATTAATAAAATAAATTAAAATGATATTTTAGTTTATTTCAAAAAATAAATTTGTTGAATTTAATAATTTTAACTTTTTATAATTGGAAATTTCTTAATAATAATTCTAATGTATATTTAGTTTTGAAAATTATTTAAAAGTTTTTATTTTAATATTTATTTGATGGCTTTTTCAACTTCAAATATTTTGCATAAGAAAAAATAATATAAGAATTAACAGTTCTCTATGAGAATGAGAAAAAAATGACATAACATAATTTTGAATTTTAGTCAATACATTTACAAATATTAAATGATTTAGATGATGAATATTTTTAAAAAGTATGATATTTTAAATTGTATCCCTAGAAATATATCAAATTACTAAATTATTTGTATTTTAAATTTTGTTGCTTAATATCTTTTTTAAAATTATTTATATTTTTACTTAATATATTAAATTTTTTAAAATTTTAAAATTTTTTATGGAAGAGACTTGTAAACCACTGGATATTATAAGAATTAAAATTTAAAATCATATCAAATTATAAATATATAAAACTAATAAATTCTATAATTTTTAATAATTAAAATTATAATGTAACACCCCTAACCCGGTATGATATGCCTCCCGTAGTGTAATTACCAATTCCTCTAATAGAAAACCGATAATTACCCTATAAGGGATGCTTAACATTAATTCCTTAACAATTCATAGCAACTATATCATGCATGCATATCATACACAACAAATTAAACTTCAACTTATCATCGTAATTCATTTAAGCATGCAATATCTCAATTCTATCATTCTGATACCAACAAAAACATTGTCAATTCTGATACCAACTAAAACATGTCATATATATATATAGTGGAAATATACAATCAGAGTATAGGTGCAATGTCACTAATATCTTTACTGCCATAGTACAAATACAAGTGGAAAGTTGCACGAGCCATAGAATAAGAGCCTGTCTGGTAGTCCAAGGCCTCTACTAAAGAACTAACTCAGGTCTCATACTACCGCCTCAAATTTCTGTAATCTCTCATGCTGCTAGTGCCTACTTTCATCAATTGACAAACGCTGAGTATAAAACTTAATGGTCCTAGTAAAACAATGAACATGTAATATTTATATTACAACATAGAGTATTTAATTCCATACAATTTTTCACTGAGATGCAAAACTCATTCAGATACGATATTAGATGTAACTCAATCACATCATCATATTTAAAGCAATTCATATGATATTTACATTGTGTTCTCAACATGTATTCCCATTCATTCCTATAGCATCTGTCATCATTTAATTGCTACTTCCTGCAAAACCATTCCATCAATGTATATGTATATGAATGAGATGGAATATGCCCTTGTATTTCATTTGGAATGCATTATGATATGCATTCCCCTTTGTTTTTCTTGTATCGTAATCATAATCATGAATGCCCAGCATTCTCATATATATGTGCACATAGTATTGGTCTAACCATATACCACTATCTTTTTGGTATTTTTTGTATCATGGTGTCCGTTATTTTTTTTCAGTAACAAATTTCCATCTTCCTCTATTTTTATTGAGCTCCTATTTCCTCATCGTTCGCTTATTTTCCTCCTTCCTTGTCTCTTCAACATGCATGTGACTCAGTACTCGTACCGCTATTTTTTTTATACTCATGTGTTTCGTTATCTTTTTGGTAACACATTAACATGACCTTACACCGCTCATTTTCCTCCTCCCTTATTGCTTCAAGCAATGCATGCCATGTTCAATGCAATAGTGAATATGATATATCACATGAATGATTATGAAATCTTAGCGAAAGTATGGTAACACGTGTGCAATTTATAGTGGTTCAGCACTAACTCTTACCTACGTCCACTTCTCCTAAGTCTTCCACTTAGGGTTCCACTAATCATAAATACAATCAATACAATAAAGGATTCCTCAATTGAATCCTAACCCCAGTGTTTTCAGGCTCACACTCAAACCTTTATAATAATTACAATCTCACAGCAATTAAACTCTCAATTACAACTTAATGCCCCAAGCATTAATCTCATACCAACCTAAAATTACAAAACCTAACTCTTAGGTTATAGGAATACAATACAAGAGAGTTTACAAAGCTAGAATTACAATACAATAAGTAAACTTGTAAACAAAGTAGAACACTCAAAGGAAGCTTGCACAGAGAAAACTAGCTGTTAGATTCAAAGTATATTATGTTCTAACTAAAATAAAGCCATTAGAAAGGGTTTAAAGCCTTTCTAGAAAGTCGCATATGACCGTATTAGACATGGTATACCCATACCAACTTAAAAAAGCCACATTTAAAAATGAGAGGGAAATTAGGTACGGCCATACCACATAATGATATGCTCGTACCAAAATGGTTTCTTGAGAAATAATTTTCTTGTGAACAATCATACGGTCGTACCAATCAATGGTACGCCCGTACCAAAGCAAGTTTACTGACAAACCAAATTCTTGAGAGTAATGGTACGCTCGTACAAACCAATGGTACACATGTACCAAACTCAAGGAAACAAAGCTAACTTGGTACGGTCATCCATATCCTTGTACCACTCAATAAAATAAATTGGTACACCCGTACCACTCATAAAAACATACTTTAAAAGGGAAAATAACTTCAATTGACTCATACGTGATACACACATCAAAATCGTGGGTCTAACAATCTCACCTTTTTTGATGTTGACAATCAATTTAAGTTCAATTTGCAAAACATGTTTAAATGAAATTTTGATTTGAAAAATTTTAGAAATCTCCCCTTTTATTTTAGAATTTATGCCATCAATCACAACAATCAATCAATCATAAAGAAAAGGAGAAAAACACAAAGATTAGAGTAAACTGTATAATGCACGATCAGAGCAATATATATAATTGTATGATCAAAACATAAACAGAATCATATAATCAGAGCATTATCCAATTCATTTATAATTAGAGCAAATAACAATAAGCAATAATAAGAATAAACAAGATAAGATAATGAACTTAATAAACATCATATGCTATATAAACTCAAAAAATATCTAATATATTGATCAGAGTAGAAATAATAATAAAAGCTAAATACGATACACTGATCAGAGCAACAAGGAAAAGAAATAAAATATCTCCTCCTTTGATAATATCAAAATGATCACTATGGGTCCTGAGGAGGAGGTGGACTCGATGGAGGAACAATGAAAGGATATATCATAAGACTGATGGAATGTAGGGTCTCAGATGTAGTCATCTAAAACTCATGAAACTCTATTATGTACTGATCATATCGTTGATCTAGAGAATGAATATGCTGATGAATATGAGCAAGCTGCTGATCAACCTAGTCAAAATATCACTCAAAGGCATCTAGTCGATCAAGTCGAGCGATGATAACAACAAGCTGCTCAGAGATAGAATCAGTGGATGCAGTAGCTAGAGCAGGAGTGGAGGTACCAGTAGGAGCAAAGGGATTAGGAACATCGGCAGATGAGGAAGATCCACCTTGGAAGTGACACTATCATTTGCGGCTCAGAGCCGCCTAGAGTGAGGCATCAGTGGAAGGGTCTGAAAGCCACTCTGCAGGTGTGTCATCAAGAAGTGGCACCTATATGTGTTGATAGATAATAACTGCACTACATCCAAATAGGGTCACTATATCATTAGGAAGATCTAATGATCAAAGATGCTTGAAGCGTCATGCAATGTACTCAGAGTGAGCATGGAACTCACCATCAGAATCATGCTCAAGGAGCATAGAGTGCTTGATGAACGATAAGTCTAGATTATGACCTTTTAGTCCAGGAGTGGGTAGAGAAGCTAGAAAAGTAGAGAGGCGATGGTAAAGATGATGGATAAAAGGGCCAAAGAGAATAGCCTTGCTAGGGTATTTCTGGATGCCAACCTCATGAAAGGATGTCTGAAGCCAACGTCAAGACTTTATAAGAGTACCCATGACCATATAATAGAGAAAAATCAGGTCAAGGCCAGTGACTGTATCATTAGACTCAGATCTCCCAAATATCAAATAGGAGATGAGTCTATGATAATAATAGAGTGAGAGGGACTTAAGATAGGAGGCTTTAAGCCTCGAAGGATAGAAAGGAGCATCAAGTGCGATCTCCCTCCAGAAGTCATTACTGCCAAAAACTACAGATCTGGCATTGGTAATGCCATTAGTATGGAAGCCAAAAATCTTATCAAACTCTGCAGGAGAAAGAGAATAAGGCCTATGAAAGAGTCTGAAGGTGCAGGAAAAAGAAGTAGACAGAGTGAAGGTTTGTAGGAAATCTAAAGCTATAGACTGAATATAATATTTAGGTAAAAAAGAAAAATTTGACCAACCAACATTAGTCAAATAGCACAGAATGTCATCCTTTAGTTCTGTCTATAGGAGAGTGGAGCGACACATGAAACGAAAGTGAGAAAAGACTTTCTCACTCAAAATGGAGGTCATAATTGTAAAAGCAAGGGTAGCGTCACGAAGGCTAGAGCCTGCAGGAACTGTACGTTTGACTCTATGTCCCTGAGATAAAGAGTAATCATGAGACTCAGGAGTAGATATAAGTAAAATCAGTGAAAATAGACAAAATAAAATTTAGCTAAAAATAAAATTTTTCAAAAATTCGATAGAGTTTCAGCTAAGTTTTGAAAAACTCAAAAATTTGTACCTGCATGGAAATCAATAAAATTTGACACAGGACACCACAACATAATCCTAAGCAACTATCTCTAAAGAACTTAAAGCTAAAATAGCTTAGATTGAGCAGAAAATCAAAAACAAAAATGGAATTAAAATAGTTAAAACTCAAAATAAAAATAGAAGAATCGAGGGAAAACCAACCAAAAATGGAAGAAATGATTGTAGGCAAATGGATTTGGAGTGTTTTGGGACTAATTTTGTTGAATTTGGTGAGGATTTGAGAGAAAAATTAGAGAAAATCGGAATCCGGTAACCGGCGGCAACTAAAAAATCACGTTTAAAATTGGTTTTTCAAATCACGTACGAGCGTACCACCTAGGCATACGGTTGTACGGCTCAAAAATGCCTGAAAATTCACTATCGCATACGGGTGTACGGGTAAGATGTATGGTCGTATGAGAGCTCTGAGCCAAAAATTTTAAGTTTTTAAAATAGATAGGCGTATGAGCATACGAAATCAGTACGACCATACCGAATTTTGAAAAAAATGCCTTTGAGAGACGTACGGGCGTACCAAGATATGGTACAGCCATACGAGATATTTGGACAAAAATGAGAATTAAGGTAGTAGGATCCATACAGGTGTATGAAAACAGGTACGGTCGTATGGGGACTAAAAATCAGAAAATTTTGAAGAGTTCTAAAAATTTTCTTGAAATTTCTAAAGACCACCAAGTACACCTACTTTAAAAATGAACCATCTATCATTCTTAGTTCATGTTTGATAAAGTTCAAACATTTTCACTCAAGGGTTTTGTAAAAATATCTACTAATTGGTAAGTTGTATCAACAAATTCTAATACAACCTTCCCTTTTTGTACATTATCACATAGAAAATGATGCTTAATATCTATGTGCTTAGTCCTAGAATGCTGAATAGGATTCTTAGATAAATTTATAGCACTGGTATTAGCACATTTAATGAAAGTGTATGAAACACAAACATTGTAATCCCTTAATTATTGTTGAATCCAAAGTACTTGAGCACAACGATAACCTGTGAATATATACTCAGATTCAATAGTAAATATAGACACACAATTCTGTTTCTTGTTAAACCAAGAAACCAGACAATTTCCTAAGAAATGACAAGTACCCAATGTACTTTTCCTATCTAACACATTTCCAGCAAATTCAGCATCAGAATAGGCAATCAAGTCAAATGAATCATTCTTAGAAGTCATAATGCATAGTACAAATCAAGTATTTGCAAATGCATTTCACAGCACACAAATGCGATTCTCTAGGAGATGACTGAAATCTATCACACATACACATAACAAACATTATATCAGGCCTAGAACTAGTTAGGTAAAGCAAACTACCTATCATACCTCTATACTTCTTTTGATAAACCTGTTTCCCACTTTCATCCAAGGAAAGCTTTGTGGTAATGCTCATTAGAGTTTTGCTTAGTTTTGCATCTTTTAGTCCAAACTTTTTTAGCATTTCTTGTGTGTACTTAACTTGATTGATGAAGATTCCATCTTCACATTACTTGACTTGAAGTCCTAAGCAATACTTCAACTCTCCCATCATGCTCATTTCAAATTCTCCCTGTATACACTTAGAGAACTCCTTGCATAATTTTTCATTAGTAGCACCAAATATGATATTATCCACATAGATTTGAACAAGCAAGATATCATGTTTATAATGCTTAATGAAAAGTGTTGTGTCTGCTTTGCCTTTTTCAAAACCATGATCAATGAGAAAACTACTCAACCTATGATACCAAGCTCTAGGGGCTTGTTTAAGGCCATATAAAGCTTTGGTAAGTTTAAAAACATGGTTTGGAAATTAAAAATCCTCAAAACTGGGGGGTTGTGTAACATAAACTTCTTCATTGATAAAACATTCAAAAATGCACTTTTCATATCCATTTGAAAAAGTTTGAAGTTCATATGAGATGCATATGCCAACAACATTTGAATAACTTCTAATCTAGCTACAAGTACAAAGGTTTCATCAAAGTCTATTCCCTCTTCTTGACAATACCCCTGTGCCACTAACCTAGCTTTATTCCTAATTATGACACCACTCTCATCAAGCTTATTCCTAAACACCCACCTAGTTTCTATAACAGATGCATCTCTAGGCTTAGGTACTAAGGTCCATGCATTATTCCTATCAAATTGGTTTAGTTCATCCTGTGTAGCTAACACCCAACTCTCATCATCTAAGGGTTCATTCATATTCTTAGGTTCAATTTGAGAAATAAATGCAAGATTGCTATAAATATCTTTAAATTTAGAGGGAGTGGTTACCCCTTTTGATGTTTCACCTATGATTTGCTCCTTTGAGTGTCCTTTCGGGAAGGGCCACTCCTTTGGAATATCATGCTCAATTTAAGTTGTAGCTAGGTAAGGAGGAACATCATTCACTTCTTCCTTGTCAACATCTTTAGGTGTAGCTTCTTATTGATGCTCTTGTTCTTCACCTTGTTCCAATAGAATTCCTACATCATCATCAACAATGTCCTTGTTTTTCACCTTAAATGAGGACTTTACCTGTTTTCCCATTTGGCAAGCTTCACACACTTTGTCCTTTGTAAATTTGATCTTTGGAAGTCCTACCACACATTCGTTCTTCCAGAGATTGCTAATGCTTTTGAAGTTAACGTGTCTGAACCTTCTATGCCAAAGCCATGAGTCCTCACTTATAAAAATAAGACACTTGAAATTTTTATTAGGAATAGAGTCAAAATTAATCATGTAAATATTCTCTATTCTCTCTCCTTGAAAGACTAACCTATCATCATTAATCCTATAAATAAGACAACCTTTAGGATCAAAAATAACTTTAAAACCATTATCACACAATTGACTAATGCTAAGCAAGTTATGTTTTAATCCTTCTACTAACAAAACTTTGCTAATAGAAAAATTGGAATCCTTACCGACCTTACCAATTCTAATGACTTTACTTTTGGCATTGTTTCCAAAGGTGACATTACCTCCCTCATATTTTTCAAGGTTGGAGAAGAGGCTTGCATTGCCAGTCATATATCTTGAGCATCCACTATCAAGGTACCATTTATTTTCACTAATTTTAGATCTCAAGTATACCTATTAAACATAAATGCATTTACTTCTTTTTAGGTACCCGAATGTACTTGGGTCTTTAGGGGTTAGAAGCATTTATATCATCATTCCAATGCATCTTCCTAGTGAAACATCTATCTGTTGCATATCCCTTTTTATTATAATAATGACATATGACATTCTTAAATTAAGAATGGTTATGCACATATTTCCTTTTGGATGTATGAGGATGATTATGATTGTAAGAACATGAACAATGATGCACTTTATGTAGATGCACTTTATAAGTCTTAGGATGAACACTCTTCTGTTTGATAAAAACCATGCCTTTAGAGGTGTAGGAAGCGTTTTGGGTAAAACCAATACTTTCTTTGATGCCACTAAGTTTTTGGTGTTTCAAAATAGAATCGATATTGATCCCACTTTGCTCAAACCTTAAAAGATTATCTTTTAACAAATTCTTTTCTTTTAAAATCTTAGCATTTTCATCCTTTAAGAACTTGTTTTCCTTTTCAAGACTTTCAAGTTTTATTTTACAAGAATCGAATTCATTTTGTAAAACAGTTTTCTCTTTTGAAATGGATGCATGTTTACCTCTAAGTAATTGATGCTTCTTAACTAAGTTTTTATACTTTCCTAAAAGTTCTTCTAATGCACCACATTCATCATCATCATCAAGTTCATCATTACTATAATAAGATTGAGATTATGTGGTTATCTCATCCTTCTCATCATCTGAGAATGCTAAGAAGCAAAGATTGGTTGCTCCTTCATCACTGAACACATCCTCGTTCGTCTCACTATCATCATCCCACGTTGCTTTCAATGCCTTTTTCTTGAAGGGTTTGGATGGTTTGTTGAGGTGAGGGCATTCATTTCTCATGTGTCTTGGCATATTGCATTCATAGCAAATGGCTTGATTTCTTTAAAAGTTATCCCTTCGGTTCAAGTCTCGTCTTGCCTCAAATGACTTCTTGCCATCTTTCTCAAATTTCTTCTTCTTCATAAGAAGAGTCTTGACACATTTGGAGAGGAGAGCCACTTCATCATCTATCTCCCCTTTATTTATGGAAGAGGCATCTTCTTCTTTCAAAGCTTTAAGTGCTATCTTTTTTCTCTTGTCTTCCTTAACTCCTTATCGTAGAGTAATCTTGTGTGTAGGGAGTTTCCCTAGAAGTACATCGGTAGAAAGAATCGATAAGTCATTTGCTTCTTCAATGGATGTCACTTTAGCCTCCTAATCCTTCGTAGGAAAACCTTACAAGATTTGGTTATTGATGTCTTCTTTTTGGTACATCTTGCCAAGCTTCATTAAGCCATTGATGATCACAATGAGTCAATTGTACATTTTAGAAATTGACTCATTTGCCTTCATTATGAATAACTCATATTGATATGTCAATAGCTGGATTTTCTTGTTCTGAACTTGATTAGTTCATTCATGATGAGTTTCCAAAGCAGTCCATATTTGCTTTATAGTAACATAATGTGATACTCGTCCATACTCCTTATGACTTATAGCACAGTATAGTATATTCATCACCTTCTTATTCTGAAAATTTGCTTTCAGTTCCTCCCTAGTCTAATTTTCTCTGGCTTTAAGTGAAACAACACCATCAATCGTAGTTGTTGGAGGTGAGAACTCATTTACCATCAAGTCAAACAATTCAATTCCATCGTTATCCAAGAAAAGTTCCATGCGGTGCTTCCAATATGGATAGTCGGTTCCATCGAAGAATGGGGGTCTTGTAAATGATTGACTTTCAACACTTTGGGTTACCATGGGATCTTTTACTCTAAAATTTTACTTCTAATCATAATTGAGCACCACTCTCTGATACTAAATGAAATCTCAGTGGAAATATGGCAACACGTGTATGATTTATAGTGGTTCGACACTAACTCTTGCCTACATCCACTTCTCTTAAGTCTTCCACTTAGGGTTCCACTAATCACAAATACAATCAATATAACAAAGGATTCCTCAATTGAATTCTAACCTCAGTGTTTTCAGGCTCACACTCAAACCATTATAATAATTGTAATCTCACAGCAATTAAACTCTCAATTATAACTTAATGCCCTAAGCATTAATCTCACACCAACCTACAATTATAAAACCTAACTCTTAGGTTGTGGTAATACAATACAAGAAAGTTTACAAAGCTAGAATTATAATACAATAAGTAAACTTACTTGTAAATAAAGTAGAATACTCAAAGGAAGCTTGCATAGAGAAAACTAGCTGTTAGATTCAAAGTATATTACGTTCTATCCAAAATAAAGCCGTTAGAAAGGGTTTAAAGCCTTTCTAGAAAGTCGCGTACAGTCATACCAGACATGGTACGCCCATACCAACTTTAAAAATCCACATTTAAAAATGAGAGGAAAATTAGGTATGGTTGTACCACACATTGGTACGCCTGTACCAAAACATTTTTCTTGAGAAATAATTTTCTTACGAGCAACCGTACAGTCGTACCAACCAATGGTACACCCGTACCAAAGCAAGTTTACTGATAAACCAAATTCTTGAGAGTAATGGTATACCCGTACCAACCAATAGTATACCCGTACCAAACTCAATGAAATAAAGCTAACTTGGTACGGTCTGTCGTATGCCTATACCACTCAACAAAACAAATTGGTATGCCCATACCAAAATAGGTATGCCTGTACCACCCATAAAAACATACTTTAAAATAGAAAATAACTTAAATTGGCTCATACGTGATACACACATCAAAATCCTGGGTCTAACAGATTATTTATGCAATCATATATTATAATCAATATTCTGCTATTACACAGAATCTTATAATCATCGTCCTTTCCTGTTAAAGGACTTAACTCAAGCCATAATCACGTATTAATATTAAGGTAAATAGTTTAGCTTACCCATTGATTCATTTTAAATGAATCAACCTATTAATAGCACAAACAACATAAACTAGCATAAACTAGTATAAACCTGCTATCACTTTTCCTTTGTCTATGTTGATTGGAGGAATAGATTCACTATCCGTGTTTTTACCTAATCATAATACAAATACACTTTCAATATTCCAATCAATCATAAATATAGATTACATGTAAACCATTTTATTTTTCATGTCATTTGGCATTCACATAATCATAGCATAAGGATAAATTATCCAATTATAACATCATGTTACTTAGCGATAAAATAGTCTGTCTTTCTTACCATTTTCCAATAAGTAAATGAATTTAAAAATTCATATCTTTATACCAATAAAAAGTAAACTCAAAGAGCTTTCAATCCATATATTATAAGCCCAAAAATTTATTCATTAAAGCATGAAAATAAATCATGCAAACCAACTATTTTAAATAGTAACTATAATTTTACCACATGAATAATTTATCTTTCAACCCCAATTTTACTAATCAAATGAATTCCAATTAATGTAAAACTAATTTCATTGCAAAGTAGACTTTGAGAACTTCAAAATGATATATTATACACCTCATAATTCATTTGTTAAAGCCTCCCAATTTAAGATTTTCCGCAATCCATAAAACAGTCCCAATTCATGCAAAAACAGCTTAGGCGTGAATTTCAATTCTTTATCTTACTTGTTTAATTTCCATCGAATAAATCCTTGTTGATTTAAATTACCTCTTTTATGTTTTGATCAACATTTTAATAGTAGCTTTAATCAAATAAACTCAGCTATAAACAACCATAAGAAAAGATTTAAATAATTTTATTAACATCACTTAAACATGCATGCAATACCATCTTCTTAATTACATTTTCCTTAAGCACTTGCCAAACAAAACATGCGCCTAACCTTACCATCCACAAAACATACATGCATGCATAGCAAAATAGAATATACATATGAGGTTTAGTCCCTCACAACATACACGTCCATGCCACTAACCATACATACACTACACAAGCATATTACTATAGATATAGCATTGGAGTTATCAAACACGTTATGCACTAACAATACGTTACAAAAGGATTCATAGCATACACACACATGAATCATAACCAATAACATCTTGACCCACCTTCAACAAACCTAAACTACAAAAAACACAAGCTCTCTTCCATAGCAGCAACTATTTTTGCCTAAAACTCCTAACATAAGCACACAATGCACGATCCAAGTAAAAACCCACACGCTAATCACCCTTCCATACGCCTAGCTAGCTTTCCAAAAGGACATGCAACAAGAAACTAAACAATCTAGAAGAGATTTGGTGTGTTTGAGGTGAAGAACGAAAGAAAGTGTGGAGAGGAAAGGAAATGCCAAATTGAAAGAAGGAAAAATGGGCTATTTTGTTAAGTTTCAAGTTTTTATATGACTAAACATTAATTCTATGTGCTAAGCCTCATTTTGACATGCAATATACCCCTCCTATGAGCCTTTAGAAGTTGACACCTCACTCTCCTATAATTACAACACATATTGGTAATCATTACACTTAATCATGAGGATAACTAATCATCCCTTATCATGCACACACCCACACTAAATCCTTTTTATTACGCTTCATACGCAAGGAATAATGTAGAATCATATTTTTATACGCATATGTCTCATATTAATTAACATTATTTAATTTATTTATAATTTAAGCACATAATTTATTTAATAAAAATTCATAATCACACAAACAACAAATATATATACATGTATACATGCCTAATTAAATTATATTTTCTATATGTATGATTTAATTAAATTAATACTTGTACAAATAATTCTATATCACATAATCAATTTAGCATATAATTCATGCATAAATTCCTACTTAATTCTTTAGCATATCAATAAATAATCATTAATATACCTAAGTAAGAATGTATCACTCATTCAAATAATCATGCAAATAATCAACGTATAATTCTAAGTGTGTCGTGAGGATGTGACATATCAAATAATTTTTATACATTGGATTTATTTGGCATTAAAATTTAATGTTAAAAAACACATTTCAAATTATTTTAATTTCATTTTTTAAGTTTTTTTTGAAATTGCTTATCTCTAAAAAACTATCAATTTAATTTTTTTAAAAAACTTTAAACTTTAAACTCTAAAAAACACAATTTTCTAAATTAACGTAAAATGGACCATCAAAAATTTTAATAAAATCATTTTAAGTTTTAATTTTAATCATCACCTTACAGGGATATATGATAAATTCAAGATTTTTTTAACGTTGTCACCAAATATATAAAATTAACTAGAGATATAATTAATTTAATAATTACGTGTACACGTGGCATGTAGGAAAGTGGATTACAATGTATCGGCGAATCCAACTGGGTATGGGAAAAAAGATAACTTTAAAAGATTCATAAAAAGACAAAAAGGAAATCGAACAACACAAAGGACAGGAAAGGAAAAAGGCAGAGAGAAACGTGCCCACCCACAAAAAATAGTGAAGAATAGAAAGCAATGGTGGGAAAGTGGGCACCCGCACAGAAGCTACACCGTGTGTAGTTGGCACGTTCTTTGCTTTGCCGTCCTCCTTTCTCCACCTTTGATTTCACGTCAATTCGTGGTCACTGTACTCTTTCCTCTTATCTCCTCCGTCTCAGTGTACTCTCCCCTCATGTCTCTTCTGCTTATTTGTTTTTAATTCTGGTTATTCATTATCTGTAATTTTTGTTTTAGATTAAATAATGATTAAATTACTAACGTGTGAAAGATTAGCTGTTTAGATGTATACTATTTCAAGTTTTACTTCAAACATTTATTTTTTAGTTGCATTAAAAATTTATACATATGTAATTTATTGTAATTATAAATAATTAATTGGATATTATATTATTTATAAAATGATTATGTTACCTAAAATTAATGACTTTATAAAACTTTGAATTTAGAGAATTTAAAGAAAAGAGTTTGATCACATGTAGATTTATAATATTTTATTGCCTAATAAAAAAAAGTTGATATTTGGGGAAATTATGAATTGCATTATTGATTTCAATTAGCTTTTTATTTAAAGAATGTGAATTCTAAATTAAAATATGAACTTAACTAGCACTCTTTTCATTTTATTAAATAATAGAATTTAAGTTTTTTGGATCGATTATTTGGGTATTTGTCTAAGTTTATAAGTTATAAAATAAGCAGCATGTGTTTCTTTTGAGCATTTTAAATACTTATAAATTTTAAAAAATAAGTTGGGGAGTTTTTCATTTTAAAACTTATAAACATCTTATTTATAAATTAGTCTATATTATATTTTCTTTTAAACAATTCATTTAATTTTTAAAAATTTTATCACTTTACTTAAATATATAAATTTATTAATATTTGTTTTCAATGGTTTAAAATAATTTATAAATTAAATAAACCTATAATTTTAATTAAATAAAATTATAATTTTAACTGACTTATGATTATTATAATTATATATTTTTATAAATATTATATATTTTATTTTATTTTATTTTAATATACATTCATGAATTATTTGTTTTATAAATTTAATAAAATATTATATACATTAACCACATATATATATTTAACTAAATACAAAATTAAATTATCTTTTAATCTAATTTAAATATATTTTAATTTAATTATTATATAAAATTAAATATATATGACTTACAATATAATTAAATAATTAATACCTTTACTAGTCATTTTAATGATAATTTTTATTTATAAATCATTTTCTACTAAACACTTTTATCAGCTTATGTGCTTATGAGTGATCTATAAATTTTTTAACCAAACAACTAACTACTTAAAATTTTTAAAATTTATAAACGTTTAATTTTTATGGGTTAAACTAAATGATTCTTTAGTTAAAAAGTTTAAAACTAATAAAATTAAGTTATGATTTTATCCTATTATTTTAAAATATAATATCTCAATTTTTTTGACACAAAATAAAATAAGATTTAAACCTTTTATGAAAAAATTAACTTAACCTTTCCAAAAAATAAAATTTAATTTATTTTGATAAGCATATCCTGGGATATCATTGTTATATATATTAATATTTTCACATCCGTTTTAATTATCATTATTTTAATTATGATTGTGGTTATGTTTGGTTATATTTTTTTTATATTATAATAACTAGAATTTTTAGAATAATTATTAAATTAATTAAGATTGATAGTTGATAAATTTAATTAATGTTCAAACAATTTTAGATATTAAATTTGTTAATAAAGGGATAAAAATATATCGATAAGGTGATTAAGAAATAATTTATCACATTCGTATTGATTGTCACTAATTTTAACTACGGTTATAATTATATTTAGTTATAGTTCTGATTTTAGCGGTTAAGTTACTAGTATAATTAGTGATTAATTAAATAAAATTAATAATCTAATATTTAAATTATTTTATTATACTTATAACTAATTTCATTATTGATATTGTACAGAAATATAGTTAACGTTTAAGTTATTTTATTTAAATGTCTATATACTTATATTGTTTGTATTGTCAGAAAATATAATTATAATTAGTAAAGGAATGGTTTACGAATGAGTTATAAAATTTATTTAAATATGCAATCATGATATATGTTATGATGTCACTATGAAGGAGGATTTATTATGTTATTTAACAATGTTTAGTATTTAGTAATTAATGAATTACTAAGCAAATTCTTTTTATATGTGAAATTAATTAATAAACCAATATGTATATGTGTAAAAAGATGGACACATATATAAACTAGAAGACCAATAATAAAATGATGAAAGAGGGACAAAGTGTGGACGGTTGCTTAAAAGTTGTCGCTTAAGGGAATTAATGAGCATGGTACTTAGATAGCGGATTAGAAGAATCTAGGAAAGAATTCTTAGTTATTGAGAGAGGGATAACCAGTATAATCTTAAACCCTTATGATACTATGATATGTACCTAACTAGCGCAAAATCTAAACCCAACCCATCCTTGTGAGATACTTGGTAAGTTAGGAGGATGACGAATTTGTATTAAATGTTAAGTTGTATGATTACATGATTATGTTAAAATGTTGATTGCTCTACTTTTGATGCAAGATTACTCATTTCAATAAATGAAACAATGAATAAAGTGGAAGCAATAAGGAGAAAACATACCTCATTGAACACCGAGTAGCTTTTGAACTACTTCACATTCTGATAATACTAATCAAGGCCATGGAATAAGAAAATAAGGGTAGTGGATCCTCAATTAAATTGTTGGATGACATCACTAAACCTACTAAACTACACACATGGCCTTTATTTGAGACCATACAATAATTTTTGAAGTTTACATACCTTCCCATGCTTCCCCTGAACAATAAATCTAGGTGGTTGCTCCATATAAACTTCTTCTTGATGATTGCCATGCAAAAAAGCATTCTTGATATCTAACTGGTGTAAAGGCTAATTATGAATAACTACTAAAGAAATAAATAATTGAAAAGAGGTCAACTTAGCAATAGGAGAAAATATGTCAAAATAATCAACCTTATAAATCTAGGTGAAATCCCAGAATAATTAGCAATACAAGGCACAATTTATAGTGGTTCGGTAAAATACTTTGCCTACATCCACTTCTCTTAAGTCTCAACTTAGGGTTCCAATAAACCAATACACAAATACAACAATGAATTCTTCAATAAAAATTAAATCCCTAGTGTTTTCAAGGCTCACACTCAAACCCTTACAATCATAATAAAACTCATAAAGATTGATTTCATTGAGAGAGTAAAATATACTAAAGCGTAATAGAATTATTGGAGAAATGTTATTTTTAATATGAAGGACCTAAGAAAAAGTCTCATATAAAGAAGGAATTTCATAACCTGAAAGAATTTGAGCTTGAGCAGTATGAATTTCTTAAGGAAAACTAGCAAGGAAGCTCATAATTATCAATTTATCAAGATTAGCATATTGAACTTTGACATTAGAACTAAATAATATTAGAGTTTTAGACTCCTCATAGACTTTCTTAAAATTCATGAAATAAGTAGCAACAGTCTTATCTTGATTATTAGTATGATAAAACATCTTATAAACATCATAGGTACAAGTAACATTTATCTTACCATAATATAGAAAATCCAGATAATCAAGTAATTCCTTCATTATTATATAATGACTAGTAAGACTAATAACTTCAATTAAAATGCAATTTTGGATTTATAAGAATAATTTATCATCGTCTTGCTCCCACTTCAAGTATTTCTCATGATCTTTGTTAAAACTAGCCCTATCAGATTTATCAAAAGGTTGAGGATCATCAACCATGTGTGTATCTTTCTTAATACTTAACAGATACAAATCAACTACTTTCTGCTAATCATAACGATTAATGCTAACAAGTATATCATCACTAATTTTTGTTAATATAAGAATAACTTATGAGATAATGACTCGATTCACTACTATTAGGATGTAGAATAAAAGCCACTCAAATAATTTTGGTGATAGAAGAAACTAAAATTAAAATCAAAGATGTTAGTTACTTGAAGAAAAATAGTGGGATTTGGAAATAAATAGTGAATATATCAAACCCACTTAAGGGGTTGATTGAGAATGGTAGAGCAATGTTGGAGAAGAAATTAGACCTTCACTGGTCAAACCATTCACCTCCATACATCAACATGTTAAATCAAAAGAAAAACTTAGAAAGGAGTATGAGCCATACGTGCAACCTCACTAGTCATCAACCTTTGAGTAAATACCAATCGATAACTATTAAGTCTCTAATGACAAGTAGTAAGAATAAGAGAGATACTCTTCTAGGTGCCTTTAAACATTAAAAATGGTTTGCTCATAGAGACAACATAAAAAATCTAAAATGAGAAGAAAAACCTAATAATTTTATACATGTAGACTTTGATACCATGTAGTGAAAGTGGTATAAAGGAAAGTACATCTAATGCATTCATGAGATCATATATCTATACACATATATATAAGGGAGGAAAATATAGAAGATAAAGAACATTTTATCCTATCATATCTTAATTATCAATTTTCTAATTTACAACATAATGATCTAATCCTATCTACCATACATTATGTCATAATACACCTTACCTAATGTAACCTTAAGGTTTCTATTTTTTTAATTTTGTAGTCTTTTGTTATCAAGCCTTAATCACTAACCTTATATATATATAAGAGGAAGGGTAACCTTAATCTTAACGCTTAAGATTAGTCTACCTTTCTCATAGGGTCAAATACTATGTTTAATATGAACTAAATATTTGTTTAATACCTATATTATCTCATAATATATATTTATTTTTTAAATCATTATCATATAATGTAATATTTTATGATTAAAGGGTTCAACCAAGGAGATCAAAGCGGAATGAGAAAGATTCATCTTAACTTATACATTGATGAGATGCAGTCAAGCACTCTATTCTTTATCATTAATGTTAAAATAATATATAATATGTTATTAGGTTGACCATGGATACATGAAAATATGGTGATGCGTTCAACACTACATCAATGCTTTAAGTATTGCAAGAATAATAAGGTAAGAAAGGTAGTAACTTATACAAATCCTTTAAGTAAGGTTAAGTCATATTTTATACATGCTAAATTTTACTTGGAAATAAGGACAATGGAGGAGTTATAGTTTGAGCTTAAAATAGTTAAAGAACTTGAAGATAGCTCTCTTAAAGGTAAGCAAGAGGTATCTATTGTTAGTGTACAATGTTTTCATTAATAAAGGCATTATTCATTATATAGTACAATGTTTTAAATGAACTTGTTTTACTTGGAGTATTAAACTATATATTGAAGTCCATGATATTGGAACAGTGTAGAAGAATCCATAAAGAGTTTATGGAATGAGAATCTTATTGTATGCAAATGTTCAATATCTAAATATCCCTGATCATAGTATTAATAAGAATGGACATTATTAGTATGGGAAGATAAGCACATATTACACTTCCTATTTAGGGATGATTTTCATTCATCATGACATGAGATGTCTAAAGTGAATATGTG
>CANYBF010521203.1:0-22500 GCA_948192965.1 Dalechampia spathulata
ACCCACACCCCATAAATTACTATATCTTTCTATTCTTTCCCATCTCTCTTCTTGTTTTTGTGTGGGGGGGGGGGGGGCCCCCCCCCAGGTGGCGTACATTAGCAGGAATGCATAGTGGCAGGCGCACATTAGTAAAAATTACTATGTACGATGTACGTTCCACGATGTACTATGCATATCACTTGAAAATTTTTAAATTCTCAAGTTCCAATCCAAAAATCAGTTTGTTTCCCCTATAAAATCTGATTTTCTCTCAACTTCCAAATAAAAAATTCAGCGTTTTCGCAAAAATGGTCAGAATTAGGATGCAACTGACCCCCCGGGACCCTGAATCCGTCCTGAATTATGCTCTAACCGAGCATACAACCCGTCATAGCGATTTTGGGGCTCGTTTTGGTGACGCAATTGCAGAGACTTTTTCCATAGACTCCCATCGGTCTTGAGCTCCTCCAGAGAAGATGAGTTTTTGGTAACTCAGCTTGGTTTTTCGATTTTTTTGATTTTTCTAAAAAATGAGTTTTAGGTTCGTTTTGAGGCATTTAGGTTGTTGTTGACCTTGGATTTAGTATTAGACTAGTGCTAGACTTAGATATGCAAGTGGTTATTGTGTCAGTTCCGTGAAAAATGGCATTTTTAGAGCGGGTTTTGCCATGTGTGGTGCACATGACATCATGTGTAGCGCACATGATGTCATGTGTGGCACACATGGGGTCATGTGTGGCATACATGATAGTGAAAAATGGGCCCAAACATGCATTTTTTGGCCGTTTTTTAAGGGATTATGCATTTTAGGCATGAATAGGTGCATTTAAGGTAGAGAGGAGGAAATCTGAGCCTTTGTAGTTGCTGTATTCATTCTATAATTCAGTCTAAAAGTTGACCTGAATTCTGTAATTTTACAGAGGGAGCGAACAGTTGTTGGGATTGGCAGTATTCGGGGGATCAGTGAGTGGTACCCCTTATTGCCTCGGGAGATACGTGCCAGAGTGGACCAAAGCTGTTTTGGTCCATACATCTCTTGCTTTACTGGTGCGGAAAAGAGAAGTAACAGATTCGTCATCACTGCAATGATCAAACGTTGGATGGATTCCACTCATACCTTCCATCTGCCTGTGGGTGAGATTACTATCACCCCGAGTATCTTTGCTGGAATTACTGGGCTAGAATGCGCTGGGTTGCCCCTTCCGTTTGATGCCAGACTGATGTCACCATATTGGGCATATGGCACAATCTTTGATCTGTTAGGTGTGTCCCCCAAAGTAAGAGGTGGACACAGCATTTCATATGATTGTCTCTGGGAAGCGGTGTTAGCGGAGAGGCTTGATTGGACAATCTCTGTAGACCAGTATGCCTGCAGCTTTTTGCTGTATATGCTGGGGTATACACTATTCAACGATAGCCAAAACAGTGTCCATATGTCTGTATTGTGGGCCCTTCGCGATTTAGAGTCCATAGGGTGATATGACTGGGGTAGTGCCGGTCTGGCCCATTTGATGCAAGGGCTCGATTTCTGTAGTAGGCACTGTAGGGACCGCTTCATCGGGTGCTGGCAAGTCATAGAGGTAAGTAGAATTCTGCTAATTCTATCACTGTAATGTCTGTCTATGTCTTTACTGACTATGCATGTTGACCTTGTAGATCATGGCGTATGAGTTTGGGCCGCTGCCGGAGCTTGATATTCCGCATGGGGTACCGCTTGGTTTCCCTCGTATGCAAGCATGGTGTGGTCCAAGGCGAAGGCTTGAGCACACAATGGATGAGTTGAGGGAGCACCTCAACAATCTGACCTGGGATCAGGTAAGAAGAAACAATTTAATTAGCATTAAACTATATTGAAATGGTTTGAGAAATACCTGTGTAGGCATCTAATTTCTCTTCATTATTAGAATAGGTGCGTCCCTATCCTTAGAGTAACATGCATCCGAGGCTGGAGTACGTGATGAGTTTGATGCGTAAGGACGAGCAACATATGTTGTTGAAGGGTCCTGAGAGTAGGCTCTTCTACTTAGACGAGCGCGTTGTGGATTGGTAGCTGGGGCCGGAAAGTCATGTGGAGCCTGCTGCATCACCATTTGTAATGTTATGGGTAGCTTTTACTGACGCAGATCCAGAAGTGCTTGCTGGATTAACTGGCATTCTCGGGTGGGAGCGCCTATTGGACTCACCAGTAGATTACCTCTCTTTCATTCAGTTGAGGTTATTAGGGCCTTTGGAGCTCTCCACATGTAGAAGCCAGCGTGATCAATTTAGTGGAACTGGAGAGAGATCCACTTACCATGGCAATCGAGGCAGACGTCATGGTTCATCAGGGGTTGGCAGTTCTCGAGATGGCAGTGCTTCAAAGAGATCTCATGATTCTAGAGCAGGTGCAGTCCCATCGGTGACGATGCCAGCCACTCCAGAGGTGCCCCCATGATATGGACATCCAGCAGACTTTATAGAAGGTCAGCTGATGTGGCCACAGAACCCCTTGATCTTTACTTATGATGCAACTGGGCATCCTTATGAGACTTCTTTCCCAGTGCTGGCAAGGAGTGAGATTGAGTTTTATCCTCCAAACACGACCCATGTGAGTATGCGTGTTTTAATGTGCCTTTGATTTCAGTGGTCTAACATATGTTTTGATCTTGCAGGTGCCTTGAGATGTTATAGCAGACACTTCAAGATTGCTGATGGGACTGCGTCGTTATCATACGTCTGAGATGTTGGATGTTCAGGTGAGTACCTGTTATGAAATGCAAATGCATGAGTATGCATGGATGCATGACTTATATGCTTATATGCTTATGTTTGTAGTCTAGCAGGCAAGTGGAGCGAGAAGAGTGCGATCGTTTTGCTCGGATGATAGAGGAAAGGGACCGAGAGATTGCACGGCTGACGGTACATCTGGAGCACTACAACATTGAGGTCCCAGATAGTCCTAGTCCTTAAGATGACCACTCTGGCAAGGATGATGCATAGAGACAATGCAACGTCGGACTCTCATATGCATGATGTCAGAACTCTATAGCTCTATACTAGAGTAGAATAATATATTATAGACTGGCAATTGCGTGTGTAGTACGCCAGGGTTGTTGCGTACCAACTGTAAAAATAGACAAAGACTTATACTGTGTGTTTTTTTTTGAATAATGGAATCCAATGCTATTTGCTGCTTTTAAATACACCATGCTTTTACGTTTATTGGCAAAGCATAACTCATATACTTTTCTTTACAGAAATTAGATATACAATGACTCAGCAATCATTGTCTGCCTTTGGCGCTCTTTCCCGTCGCTGAGGAAACAATGAGTGGAGTCGACCAAGTGAGATTGGACTCCGCTACTTGAGAGCCTTACAGCAAGTTTTGATCAACAATGCTTTTCTGCACGCCACCGTACAGTTTTGGGATCCGAAAGTTCATGTGTTCCGGTTCGGACATGTAGAGTTATGTTCGATGTATGAGGAGTTTGCTGCCATTCTCGAGGTTACCTATAGTATAACGGTGATGCTGACAGTGCCAGTGCCTGTTGGAGATGCGTTAACCGGAGAGGTAGAATTGTATCTGATGAGGGCTTTTGACATCGACCTGACCACTGCAAGGTCTCTCTTAGCTACAGAAGATTCTATGGATATCGTTGCTCTCTTCCAGCTGTGTGGACAAAAATTGATAGATACCCCTTCATGGCTAAGGATAGTTGAATTCGGATTACTGGTGCAATTCTTGTTCGTTGATCCATCCGGCCATGGAGACTTACTGATCGGGCCTATCGTAGACCAAATGATGCAGGGTCGGAACCCTTTTCCTATGATTGTAACAGAGACGATCATTGGTCTGGATAAAGTGAAGCAAGGACGGTCTGAGTGCTTCAGTGGGAGTTTGCTTCTTCTACAAGTAAGAATCCTAAGCCGCCTTTGCAGGTTTTCAACTTAGAAAAGTTACATTTTTGCCCTAACTTTTGCATGAATCACCTTTTGTAAGGTTTTTGGCTCATCAGGCTGTTGATTTGCTTCAGACCCTTATTTTTGCCTAAACTGCCCCCTTAGGTTTTTAGCTCAACGAGTCACTCTAACTTTTGCCTGAGAAGCCTTATGCAAGGTTTTCAACTCAGTGAGCTTTTATTTTATTTTATTTTTATTACAGATATGGCTTCAAGAGAAACTTGAGATTCTGGTGCCGCCGGCTGGGGACCCATGGAGATATATTCCTCATAACCATATGCAAAGGGGCTATGCCTTCAGCGAGGCAAGGACGATGTCATTCCAAGGCTGGATTGAATGGATGGGGACTCGACCTGAGAGCGAGATTAGGTGGAGCTGTACCTGGTGGCGCACACAGCATGTGACTGTAATGACCTACATAAATTGTATCCTATTGCCGGGATTCAAGCATTGCAGACACTATAGCCCTACTAGGATCTGTCGACAGTATGGCAAGTGGCAGACCATACCTTGGCTAATAAAGTTTTAAGGAGGATGGCTGGTGCCTCGATTTATAGAGCATGTGGAGAGGACTTGGCCTCATTGCTGGATAGCGCTGGTGGAGATTCCCGGTGCTGGATCTACCACTGATGATGAGTACAAGCTATGGGTGTTGCACTAAGCTTGAATCCTGTACTACGAGACATTATTAAGCAACAATATGTAATAAAGGATGATAATGATTTGTGTTTGCAACTTGTATTACTTATGGCTAAGTTAATGAATATACGATCCATTTGCATTAATAAAATTAAAACATTTACATGAAAAATGTTAAAATCAACACAGAAATTCCAGATGCGCATCAGACTCAACCTTTGTTATTGACCAGCCTCGTTTGAGATTTTCTGATCGACTATTTTAATGCTCTCCTTTTTCCTTTAAGAGCTCTAATTTTTGCATGAGTTCTCCAAGTGGATTTTCAACTCATCGAGCGAATGTTTTTCTTTTTGCCTTAATTTTTTTGCGTGAGCTACCTATGTAGGTTTTCAACGCACCAAGCTTTTCATTTTTATTTTGCTTTTTCTTTTACCCTCTGCTCTAGACAAAATACTTCTTCAGCCGATCAAGGTTGACGGGTTCTGAGAATTCATTGCCTTCTAAATCTGAAATGCGAACAGCACCTTTGGAGAGGATCTTCTTAACTAGGAATGGGCCTTCCCAGTTAGGTCTAAATTTCCCATGAGGTTCACGGATAGCCAGCCTGACTTGCTTCAAGACTAGATCGCCTTCCTGTATGGCTACAAGTTTAACCTTCTTGTTGAATGCATTTGCCATGCGCTTCTTGTAAAGCTATAGGTGATAGAGAGTCTACAGTTGCTTCTCATCAATAGTGACTAGTTGTTCATACCTGGCCCTTTTCCACTCAGCTTCTGCAACTGAGCTTCTAGAATGACATAAAGTGATTTCAACTCCACTTCGATTGGTAATATGGCTTCTGTCCCATAAACCAGAGAGTAGGGGGTAGCACTTATAGGACTCCTTACAATGGTTCTATAACCCCATAATGCGAATGGCAACTGCTCATGCCAATCCCTGTAAGTCTGTACCATCTTAGCTAAGATGCGCTTGATCATCTTGTTAGCCGCTTTGACTGCCCCATTAGCTTGAGGGCGATAGGGAGAGGATCGATGGTGCTCAATCCCATATTTTTCCAATAAGTCTACAACTTGGGCCTGGAACTGTACTCTGTTGTCTGATACTAGGTGATGTGGCACCCCATATCGGTATATGAGATTCTTTTCTATAAACTTGGCAACCTTTCTTACCCCCAGTTTACTGTAGGATTTGGCTTCTACCCACTTAAAGAAGTAATCAATGGCTACTAGTATGTACTGATGTCCATTAGATGCGTTAGGATGAATCTCGCCCATGATGTCAATTCCCCAAGCTAAGAATGGCCAAGGCGTTGTCAAATTCTGCAATTCGACTGGTGGTAGGTGACTTAGGTCTCCATGAATCTGGCATTCATGGCATCTCTGTACAAACTGTATTCAGTCTATCTCTATAGTGAGCCAAAAATATCCTTGGCGTAGGATTTTTCTGTAAAGCGTAAATCCATTCATGTAAGGCCCGCATACACCAGCGTGTACCGTTTCCATGACTGACTCAATGTCCTTCCCCGATATGCATCGAAGTTGTAGACCATCTGCTATTCTTCTATAAAGAACGCCCTAATGCTAGGTGAAGTTGGCTGCTAGCCTGCGTAGAGCTAGCTTATCAGTTATGTTGGCTTCCTCTGGATAAGCACCAGTCTTCAGAAAATTCATGATATCAGCGTACCATGGGGTCTCATCTTGCTGGTCTAGCACCATAACCCGTTCTCTAAAATAGCAAGGGATCCTTGATTTCTCGATGAATACAGGTTGAATTTGACTCTATGGTTGCTCATAGACTAAAGCCAGTATGGCCAAAGCATCGGCCATCTGATTTTCTTCACGCGGCATATGAATAAATTGATAGGAGTTAAAATTACGGACCATGAGCTTCATGTATTCAGCATAAGGCTTGAGCCTTTCCTCTTTGACTTCCCACTCAGCCATGGATTGGTGAATGACTAGCATCGAATCACCAAATATCTGTACATCCTGGGCATCAATCATGAGCAATGCTTCTAGCCTAAAGAGACATGCTTCATACTCAGCCATATTATTGGTGACTGAGAAGTTTAGCCGCTTTGAAAGCATTATTAGCTCACCTTCAGGAGTGATTATCACAACTCCTATACCTGCACCCCTTCTATTGACTGCACCATCAAAGTGCAACTGCCATTTCTGGATGTCAACTGCCCCCAAGTGCTCATCTGGGAAGTCCAGTTCGAAGGTCTCAAAATCATCCATCGGTCTGGATGCTAAGAATTCAGCAATTGCTCTACCTTCGATCACCTTGGTAGTGACGTACTATACATCAAACTCTGACAACAGGATCAGCCACCTGGAGAGTTTTCTTACTAGTGAAGGAGCGGCATATAAGTACTTCATAGGATCAATCTTGGAGATTGCCTGTATTTGGTACGACTAGAAGTAATGCCTGAGTTTCTTGGTAACCCAGACCATAGCCATGCATAGCTTCTAAACTGTGATGTACTTGCACTCGGTTGGCAAAAGCTTCTTACTTAGGTAGTAGACAGCATGCTCGACTCCGGCATCATTCTCTTGAGCCATCATAGCACCGATTGACTTCTTTTCTACGGCTAGATAGAGAAGTAATGGCTTTCTCGGCCAAGGTGGTTGCAGGATCGGTGGGTTGGAGAGGTAATGCTTCACCCTCTCAAAAGCAAACTGGCAATTCTCATCCCAAACCATAGGTTGGTTCTTCCTCAGAAGCTTGAAGATGGGCTCACACATGGTAGTGAGCTTGGCGATGAATCTACTGATGTACTGGAGATGTCTCAGGAATCCTTGAACTTCTGTCTCATATCTGGGAATAAGCATCTCAATGATTGACTTTGCTTTGTCAGGATCTACTTGGATACCCCTCTGATTAACGATGTGACCCAACAGCTTACCGGATGTCACCCCGAATGTGCATTTCTTCGGGTTCAACCTGAGCCCATATTTCTCAACACGTGTGAGAAATCTATCAAGAGCAGCTGTATGTTCTCCTCTGGTGGGAGACTTCACTATCATATCATCCATATAGACTTTGACCTCCTTGTGAGTCAAATCATGCAACAACGTTGTTGCAGCTCGTTGATAAGTAGCACCTGTGTTTTTCAAGCCAAAGGGCATGACCTTGTAGCAGTAGGTCCCCCATTCTGTGATGAAAGTTATTTTCACCTTATCTGCAACTGCCATCAGGATTTGGTTGTACCCCGAGAATCCATTAGCAAAGGAATACATAGCACTAGCAGCTGCGCTATCGACTAGTATGTTGATGTGAGGCAAAGGAAAGTCACCCTTTGGACATGCTTTGTTTAGATCCCTATAGTCTACGCAGACTCTGACCCTGCCATCTTTCTTGGGAACCGGAACCACATTGCCTAACCATTCTGGGTAGTCAACCACCTCAAGGAATTTGGCATCCAACTGCTTCTGGACATCTTCCTTGACTTTCTGTGCCCATTCTAGCCGGAGGCAACGCAGCTTCTGCTTAACTGGCTTGAACCCCAGCTTGGTAGGAATTTTGTGTTCTGCGATGGACCTATTAACACCCGTCATGTCTTCATAGCCTAGAGCAAAGGCTTTTATATTCTTTTTCAATGCACTGATTATTTCTATTCTCTCTTCAGAGGTCAAGTCTGATGCAATCTAGAGGAGACATGGCTTGTCATCTGTGTTAATGTTAACATTTTTGATGCAAGATGCATTAATGTTAAAAATGCTCATGCAATGCTCATGCTCATGCACAATGCCATCAAAATACACATCGCAAACATAAGCAAAGTTGCTTTTTATTGCTTCATATTTAAATAGGATTACATCATCATTGAAAAGTACAGAAATAGGGACATCAGTGTCCTCATACAAAAGCTCCTTAAAGGTGCTATCCACCAGCGTGGCTATGTCCTTGTAGACCTTTGGCAGCAGCAGGTCTTCAATGTCCAAGTTCTGCAGCTTGGACCCTAGTGCAACGACTGTAATGCATTCTGGCTCCAGGCGGCTAGTGGTGAGATCAGCAACATCATTAAAGATCTGGAAAGCTTCATCAAGGCTGATGGCAAAAGAAGCAGCAGTCTTTCCAGCTAGTGCCAGGGCTGATAGATCACAAACATTACCAAAGATGGCAAACTGTTGCTCAAAGAAATCATCCGAGTTAGGCAACTCGAGAGCATCATCATGTTGTGTCTCTCCTTGGATGAAGAGAACCATTTTGCACTCCTCTGGCTTGTTTGAGGTGTAAGGATCGAACCCAATGTAGTACCTCTCTTCCCACATGGCTGTAGGAATATCAAATTCCACCGGACCTTGCTGTTACCAGCCTAAACCTTTGCCAGGCCTATAGTTCATCAGTTGCATTATCCTCTCCACAGCGGGACTCTATTGGTACGAGTATGATTCAGGCTCTCCAGTAGCAGCGATTTGAAAGCCAGTCATTAGAGGGACATCTTCCCTGATGCAAGCCAGAGTGACCTCATCATCAGCAGCAATCGTAACCACACCTTCGTTGTGTGAAAACTTAATCTTCTGGTGTAGGGTGGATGGCACACCTCCCAGAGGATGGAACCACAGTCGTCCCAATAGTAGCGTAAATGACACCGGAATGTCTAAGACTATGAACTCTACCACTGACTCAATTGGCCCGACAGTGACAGTGGTGGTGAAGGTACCAATAACCTCCCGTTTAGACTCATCATATGGTCTAATGATGGTGTTGCAGGGCTTCAAGTTTGAAAGCTGAACCCCAAGTTTAGGTAGTACCTTGATTGGGTAGACGTTGATGCCTGAACCATCATCCACCATGACATAAGGGGTGGAGAAGTTCATGATGTTCACCCTGATGAAGAGTGCTCTATTGTGGCGGATTCCCTCGATTGGTAGATCCGTGTCAGAGAAAGTGATCATGTTGGAAGGTAGTTCTTGGTTTACCAGCTGACTCTTCATGCTGAGGGTGGAGGTAGAGGGAGAAATCCTCATGCTTGAGAGTGCCTCGATGATAGGCCATCGATGTTGTTGGGAGGATAGCACCAAGTTCCAGATGCTAATGTTAGCCTACGTCTTCTTCAGCTGTTTGAGAACAATATTATCAGGCTGAGCAACCTGACTAGCTAGTTGTGGAGCTAGAACACTGCTTGGACCAGCATCCTCCCTAGCGGGCCTAGCCTCAGTCGGCTTCTTAGGAGCTTTCGGTTTCTTCCTGAGGTTGGGAGGAGTGAAGACCTTGCCACTACGTGTCATGTTGCAAACCTGAGAGGTCATTTTGTTGGCACCTAACCCCTTCTGCTGTTTGGATGGTTTTGGTGCTGATTTGACTGCCTTGGGAAGTCTGTGCGTCTGATCCTTCAGGTTTAGAGGATTTCTGAGTAGCTGTTGACTCATCCTCTGAGCTCTCGTACCATATGTCAATGGCATCAATGTCAAATCCACCATCGGGGTGGAAGGTGATAGCAGGCAACTGAGCAATCTTCCCACTGCTGAGGGGAGAGAAGGAGTTTAAAACCAGGTATTCTGGCAACCCTGATTGGAGCATGTAAGTGCGGTTGGTTTTATGGTAGTTTGGCAACGAGTTTGTTTTGGTTGATGGCTTGGATTTCTCAGGGTCTTTAATCTCACCAGAGTCAATGAGGTTTTGAATAACAAGTCTGAGGGAGTGACAGTCATCAGTGTTATGACCATGGTGCTGGTGATAATGGCAATATGTTTTAGTGTCCATCAAGGCTGGGGGTGGTGTTTTGAAGTTTGGCTCTAGCGGTTTGATGAGTTTGGCTTTGAGGAGACGTCTAAAGACCTTGGAAAGTGGCATTCCAAGATCCCAGAACCTTTTGGATGGGGTAGTGTTTTGAAGTATGGGATTTGGTGTTTGCACAACATTGATGTACTGTGGTTTCGGTATTTACAGGGCATTGGCGTAGTGAGGCTTTGGTTGTGTTTACGTGTAGGTTGTGGTTTTGGGTTTGAGGAAGGAAGGCTCCTTTTTCTTAACCTCAGTTTGCTCGATGCATTGTCCCACTGAGTAGATGTCCTCAAAAGTGTGGAATGTCTGATATTTGAGCTTATCTTGGTAGAGTGGCAGTGACCCCATGATAAGCTTATTGATCATGTCAGATTTAGATGGCTTCTGTCTTACCAATGTAGCTTTGTCCATCCAGCGACTAAAGTAATCCATAAAAGACTTATTGGTTTTTTGCTTAACCATTTCCAGGTTCATCAGGGTTATATCAAATCGGGCCTTGAACCCGTACTGTTTACAGAAAGCAGTACAAAGTGGCTTCCACTTGGCCGTGGTCGCCTTGTTCAGACTATGATACCAGGCTAGCGCTGGTCCCTCCAATGAGATGAAGAACAATTGAACTATTTGACCGTCTGAAAAGTTTGTAGTGCTTATTAGCATGGTATAGGTCTTCAGATGGTTCTTCAGGTCCCCAACTCCATTGTACTTAGGAACATCAGGTAGCCCCTTGATAGCTCTAACAGAGAACTCATCAAAGTCAAGATCAAACCCCATACCCTTGGTCTTCATGATGGTCTACAATTGTTCTATCTTTTGCTCTAAGACAGTCGTCTCAGACTTTCGAACATCATCCATATGGAGGGAGACGTCATCATCGGTCTCCATGTCATACAAGTTGACACCCTTCCCCTTTTCCTTGATCGGAGCTGGTGGGATGATGAATTCAGCAGGGCTAAGAGCCTCCCAAATCTGCTATTGCAGAAGGGTCTTGAAGTCATCATTCAGGAGCTTGGCCACAGATTGGTCAATGAGTTTCTGAACTGTAGCAAGTGTAGTCTTATCGAGTGCCGGGGCAGCAGGGTCAGATGAGGATGCAACATTTCTAGCATTCTGAGAGTATGACATGGTTCTGTACATGACAGAAGAAGGTTAGCATGGATGCATGAGTATGCATATGCGGCTGAGTATGGTGCACGTGATGTGACATGTAGGATGTATGTGTGACCTATGTTAGGAAACATCGAGCGTTATGGCTGTAAAAGTGAAATTTGTTAGAGAATTGCATGAGTATGCATGTATGCATGTTTGGACAGAAAACACAAAACGATTAGCGAACATGTAGCATGCAGCAGCGCTCCCTTCCAACCTTATACCTCCATGAGAATTGGTGAATTCAAGTTCTCCTGCCCTAGGTGGGGTACTAACCCGGAGTTACACTGGGAACTCGAGGTGCAATTCTGTCAAATAAGCAAGCGAGAGGTTTTGATCATTACCTAATCATATGAGGGATTATGGTGAAAACCTGATAGCATTTCAACCTAGCCATATTGCAATGATAAGTGAATGCTGATGGAATTGACATGAGGTTGTGTAACCATATGGAATCATGAAAGGATTCCAACTCTTAGCAGAGCAATACTGGCATGATCATATTATTATGATAAGAGTACACCTATGGAATAAGCGTGAGGTTGTGCAACCATACGGAATCATGAAAGGATTCTGAATCTTAGCAGAGCAATATGGGCATGATCATATTGTTATGATAAGAGTACGCCCGTGGAATAAGCGTAAGGTTGTGCAACCATACGGAATCATGAAAGGATTTCGACTCTTAGCAAAGTAATATGTAGGAGGAAAATAGGCCAGGTCTATGTAAATCTACTCACATGATAAGACAAAGATCCACATAACATGCAATAAGGGTCCTAGTTCAGAATGTTGCTAGGCTTACTACATGGGCTTTAGTCCAGTTTCGAGAACAGGCTAAGGTCCCCCGCCACGTTATCCATAACCTATCCAACCAAATGGAGTCATCGATATAGGACTATACCTCACGTCTATCCGTCAGGAATCATCGATGGTTATCAGTACAGTGCAGTGAGTGGTGAAGGCAGATGTGCTTTCCCAATGAGTCAAATGGAGTCCAGGGTACTCCCTCACCCATAATCATCAGCTTGACACGGGAGGTTATGTGGTGTGTGCAGACACAGACTAGTGTTATGATGCATACAATTAATTCAACTATGATAGGAAAATTGATATGGAAACTCTTAGATGCCACCACTCTTTCATCATGATATCCCTAATGGAGTTACCACTGTGAGCGTCGGTTTCTGCCGGGGCCTAGAGCGAGGCTTGCAAAAGTCACGGATCGGGGACTGTACTTGGAGTGAAAGCGCAATCTTCCTAAGGGGTTCCCTTAGGGAATGATATGGACTCGAAAGAGTCACAAGAGAGTCCCCACCGGATGGTTCGGGATTGGTCCAACCGACTCATAGCATGAGTGCTAGTTAAACCCTTCAGAGATTGGGTTCGGGTGGTGGAGATCAATTCTATGAGTTTCCAAAATCGATTTTACCATTATAGTTGGAATTAATTGTCCTAGGCATGCAAGCATACGAGCGTAATTGTTAACACATAGCGCGACATGTAATTTGGCGTTGCAAGGTTGCACGTAGAATGACATATAATGCTATATGACATTTGGATGGTATGGCATATGCATGACATATGAAATAACAAAAAAGTAACATGACGTATGCATGACATATGAGAGTGAATGACATATCATATGCATGATTTGGCAACCTAATATGTAAGCACATATTATGGCAAATAGCGTATTATGTTAGGCGTTGACGTTTTTGTTTTAGCATTTGGAGTATGCAGAGTGCATGCGTAGTGTATGCATAATATGTGAGATGAATGACATATCATATGTATGATATGTGAAGTGATGCATGACATGGCATATGTTATGACATGGCATAATAAATGACATATCATATACATGGCATGTGAATGATGTATAGCATATCATATGCATGATATGTATGGTGATGTAATATATGGCATATTCATGACATGTTATATGTATGACATACCTAATGCGTGGCATGTGAGATGATGTGTGACATGGCATATGAATGGCAGGTTATATAAAAGACACACCATATGCATGGCATGTGAAATGATGCATGACATGGTATATGCATGGCATGTATAGTAGAATGTACTTGTGTCATGTGACATGGGATGTGAAATGATGTATATCATGGTATATGCATGACATGGCATAGTGCGTAGCATACCATATGCATGGCATGTTAAATGATGTATGGCATGGCATATGCATGACATGGCATAGTGGTGCGTATATGAATGTGTTTTCAACATAATATGTGTATGGCATACGGTATGACATGCGTTATGGCATATGATGTGACATGGCATAATGACACATACATATATGCATGGAAAGGCATATTGGTTAGGTGTGCATATAGGGTTTACGTATATTGGCGTATTGGTGTATTTACAGTTTATATGTATATGCATATGAAAATACGGTATGTTATGGCATGGCATGTGCATGGCATGGCATATAGTGTGTGATGTGTCATGTGACATGGCATGTGACATGAATGACATATATACTTAAGCAAATATAAATTCATCCACGAGCGAAAAATAATAAAGGCCAGTGAAAGGGAATCGAGGAAATTAGGGGTACACACGAGACAGGGGGAATTATTACAGACCAATAATAAATCCTATCCTATTGCATAAATGTCCTCGCATACATATTTTGGGATGCTAAGTAACGTCCCCTCCTTCCCGAGCACTATTCCTCTCGGTTTTGCATGATCCAAAATGTGCGAATGGATTAATATGCAAAATAAACAAATAAATTCATTAGTAGCAAATGAATTTTGGATTTATTTGATCAGTCCAATGCCATTTAAAAGCACGAACCAAGGGTCAAAATCCAGCAATTATTAAGCAATAATTATGAGAATAAACACAAGCTGGATCGTGAAAATTCATTTTAATAAAAATAATTTTTGGCAAAATTATTTTGTTTGATCATGGAAAAATTAATTGGGAGTGCTAACATCACTTGGAATATTTTGGAGATGGCCCCTTAACCAATTAAAATCCAATCCTTTCAAAACCGCATTTTATAAGAGTATAAATTGCATTTTTATCATAAAAATTAATTTTGACGCCAAAATTAATTAAATGTAATTATTTTATGACGAATCCAGTATATTTGAGCCACTGTAAAGCATCAAATACTACTGGAAAAATCAAAATACATCGAAATATGGCCAAAATATGATTTTTCTGAAAATTTTCAAGGGGATGTGCGCCACACATAACATGATGTGTGGTGCACATCAGAGGCCAATCTATAAGAAAATCAAATCTGTCAGTACAGAAACGATCTATAGATAAAAATATGCAACTTTAATGAAGACAGTGATACCTTTTGAGCTCAGATCAGCCTCCGATTTGCAATCCAAATATTTAATTGGGCAATTAAATTAAATAATTAATTTTAAGGCTAAAATCAATTAGATCTAGACAATATTTGACAGATCCAAGACCCCAAGTGCATGGACAAGCTACTGGAGTTGCTGGAAAAGTTAGATCCGGAGCGGATCGGATGAAAAATGGTGTTTTCTATGAAAATCGGGGCTATGTGCGCAGTACATAGGCCTATGTGCACCACACATAGGCTGTGGATTTGAAATCAGAGGAAAATCAAGGATTTTTCAGTAAAACCTGAGATCCAGCCCCAATCTAGGTAGATCGGAGCCTGAAAATGGATTTTCACTCGTGGATTTGCATCCAATTCAAGAAAAATAATTTTAAAATTAAAATTCTTTTAGATCCAGCAAATATGAGGTAGCTCCAAAACATCAGAGGCATGGGAAGGCCTCAAATGTTGCTGGAAAGACCAGATCAGGGAAGAAAACGAGTGAAAACGGGAGAAAAATTTGATTTTTTGCAAAATCTAGAGCCTATGTGCACAGCACATAGGCTTATGTGCACCACACATAGGCTGTGTGTGGCACACATAAGGCTATGTACGAAGCATATTCCCCGGTAAATAGTAACAGAAAGAAAGAAAAATGAAAAAATTGAAGAAATTACCTTATTTTGGTAGCCTTTCTTCCAAGATCTTCCTTCTTTCCGTGTTTAGGGAGCCTAACTAGGGTTAATTAGTCTCTAAATTCAAGCAATTTAATTAATTAGGGGCCTAATTAATTGAGTGGGAATTTTGGCAGAGTTTTTGGTGCCCTTGGAGAGCAAATTTAGGATCTTTTGGCAGAACCCTAAGCTCTATATTTATAGAGCAATTTTTTTAGCGTGGAAATTTTGTAATTTTTGCCCGGATATGAAAATTCTAAAGGCTATGTGCGCCATACATCATGTGATGTGTGCCACACATAGCCTATGTGCATAGCACATCATTTTTGACCCATCGCGTGGGGCTCGCTGTGGTTGCTTCGGGACGTGCGCCCCGAGCCTATAAGCATTATTCAACTTGAGGAACAACTTTATAGAATAAAGTTTTTCCAAATTCGGTCCCGAGAAGGCTCCCGACCAAACGTCTTTACTATGCAATGTGCGGTGTACATAGGGCTATGTGCATCGCACATCACATTTTTGCCCTATGTTTTCCGGCTCGTACAGGCAAAATCAAATGCCTGCCATATGTCAATTGAAGTGCAATCGACATTCTGAGACACTTTGTAGTTTAAAGTTTTTCCAAATTCGACCCTGAACGTCAAGTTTTGGTTAATGGGCCCGTTTTAAGGTTTGCGATCCTATTTCGGCCCAAAATGGCATTCGGCGTGCTAAAAGGTCATGCCTCGCGTAGGCACCAAAGGAAATGTGTTCTATGTGTACAGAACACTCGAAATAGTGCCTTGATGGGCCCCACAGTACAGTGAGCCCAGAAGGTGGCAAACAGCATGCCAAGCACTTTGCCTTGAGTAAGGTAGTAGATGGGATGTGTTCTGTGCGAACAAAACACTCGGAATAGATCATAGTGGGTAGCGGGCCCCACTAATGCTTGGTGGGGCCCACAGCGCAGTGGTCCTCGTATGTGGTGTTTGCAACGCCGTGGAGGTATGCCTTGCGTAAGACAATGGCAAAGTGTATTCTGTAAGTACAGAATACACAAAATAAGCTGATGAAAGTAACGGGCCCCACCTATGCACTCTTCATGATGAATAGTGTTCAGGGCTCAAAATGTAATATTTTGCATTCTGTGAGCTCTGCCTTGCGTAGGCAGGAATAGGGTATGCTCTGCGTGTACAGAGCATCCAGAATAGCTAGTAAAGGTGGTGGGTCCCACCGATGCACTATTCATGGTGAATAGTGCTAAATGCCAAAAATGCAATATTTTGCATTTCGAGTGGTTTGCCTTCCATTAGCAATGATGAAGTGTGTTCTGTATGTACAGAACACTCAGAATAAGAAAATAAGAGTGGCGGGTCTCACCAAGCACCATGGTGGGCCCTACTAGCTCTGAAGTATTATGTGCACCAAAATACACAGGGGAAGCTACAGAGACTTATGTGCCTAATCGGGGTCGATATCAGGGACTAGAACCGATCCAAATCGACATAAGCCCGAAATTGCATGAGCGTGAAAAGTCAGGGTTAACAATTATGAAGAAAGCAAGCCTATCAAGGAAGAGTTTCCTGATAAGTCTGTTTTTATGTTGCAGAAAAAGAAACTTCCTTGGTATGCAGATATGGCTAATTACTTAGCCTGCGATATAGTGCCTTCTAATGTTTTGTATCAACAGCAGAAGAAGTTCTTTGCCAACATTAAGTATTATCAGTGGGATGAACCATACTTATTTCACCAATGTGCTGATGGCCTAATAAGGAGATGTGTTCCAGAAAAAGAGATAATATCTATACTGATACAGTGCCATGATTCATCTTATGTAGGGCATTATGGAGCCAACAAGACAGCTAGCAAGGTGCTAGAATGTGAGTTCTACTGGCCGATAATCTTCAAGGATGCCAGGGACTATATGCTTCAATGTGACAGGTGTCAGAGAACCGGAAACATCTGCAAGCAGGATGAGATGCCTTAGTCTTCGATCTTGGAGGTTGAAATATTTGACGTTTGGGGCATACACTTTATGGGACCATTTCCCACCTCCATGGGGAACAAATATATACTGGTGGGGGTTGATTACGTCTCCAAATGGGCCGAAATAGTGGCTAGTCCCACCAATGATGGTGGGGTGGTCGGCAAGTTCTTGAAAAAGCTATTTTCCAGATTCGGCATCCTAAGGACACTTATCAGCAATGGAGGAGCACACTTCTGCAATGCAAAACTAGAAGCCCTGCTCAGAAGATATAATATGTACCATAAGGTCTCTACAACATACCATCCACAGGCCAGCGGTCAAGTAGAAGTGGTGAATAGAGAGCTTAAGAGAATCCTGGAAAAAACAGTCAGTGGTTCCAGGAAAGATTGGTCAATAAGGTTGGATGATATGCTTTGGGCATATCAAACAGTATTCAAAATTCCTATAGAAATAACTCCCTATAGGATGGTCTATGGCAAAGCTTGTCATCTTCCTGTGGAGTTGGAGCATCGATCATATTGGACAATTAAGCATTTGAATTATGATATAAAGAAGGCAAAGGATAAGAGATTACTGCAGCTACAGGAATTGGAGGAGCTAAGGTACCAAGCATATGAAAACGCCAAGCTATACAAGTAGAGGACCAAGCAGTGGCACGATGCACATATTAAGGTAAAATCATTTAAAGTTGGTGATAGTGTGTTATTGTTTAATTCTAGGTTGAGATTGTTTTTTGGAAAGCTCAAATCGCGATGGAGTGGCCCCTTCAAAGTACAACAAGTTTTTGACAGCGGAGCACTCGAGTTGTAAAATGACAGTGGAGAATCATTTAAGGTGAATGGTCAGAGATGTAAAATCTACCTAGGAGGTTTGACTCATAAGCCAACAGAGGTAACACCCTTGAAATGAACCATGAAGCAGGTAAGGTCTAGTTGATGACCTTAAAATTAGCATGTTAGCATGTTTTATTTGTATTTCCAAGTCTTAATTGTGTTGAGTTTTATTTTTAAGGTGTTTGGGCATTTTTAATTCATGCTTTCATAGTATAAAATGATGTTGTTAAGTTCAATAATATGTGTTTTGACCATTAGAAAAAGAAAAGCAAAGAAAAATGCAATAAAAATGGTGAATAAGGGAAGTCACGATCATGATAGAAGGTTAAGCATGTGATGAGCCAAAGAATTTTGAATCTAAGGTAAGTCACGATCATGACAAAAAGTTTTGCAAAAGAGCGAGGGCAAGAAAATTTTTCTAAGGCATGTCACGATCGTGACAGCAACTTCCAAAACTCAAAACCCAGAATTTTTTCTAAGTATAAAAGGGGAGAGTTGCCTTCCAAAACACAATTATTCACTTGCCCAACTCCTAAAACACTCTCCCTTCTCCCTAAACATGATTTCTTTCAATTTCTTACTATTTTCACATTATATTACTTATTTTTGCTGCATTTTTACCATCAATCATCATCCATTCACAAGTAAGTTCTCTCTCTCTCTCTCTCTCTCTCTCTCTCTCTCTGTCTCTCTCTTGTTCTTGAATATTGGATTTTGACATTGTAGGTTTATATTAAAGGAATCATTTATGATGTTTTGATAATGCTTTAGGGGATGCTTGTTTAATGTTTTCATGATTTAGGTTGTGAATCTTGCCTTTAGATTATGAGTTTTGCTGTTTGGGTTGCAAAAATGAAAAAGGGGGGGAAGCAAAATTGAAAGTCACGATCGTGACTCCTAAAGTCATGATCGTGACCAAGCTTAGATTACACTCTAACTGATTATTTTATTCCTTCCATTGATTGAACTTGATTTTACTTCAATTGCAGAATGTCCAGGAGAGTCAAACACGTTGCTAGACACCCACAAGATAAGGGCAAAGCTCCTGCTTCCTCACAATCACAACAAGACCTTACGGAGAAATATGGTGCTCCATTTCCCATCTACTCATCAGAAGAGGGCCGGAAATACACACAAGTCTGTAAGAAACAACTAATCCTCCCTTGGTATTTTGATTGGAATTTATTAGAGCAGCTTGAGGCTCTAGCCCCTCTGAAAGCACTCGTTTCCAAGTTGGGCTGGGGCACTTTTATTGTTGATGAGCACCCTGTCTATAAGGAACTCACTCATGAGCTCTATACCACCTATGAGCTAATAGATAATAGGCTGGGTAGAGTTCGATTTAGACTGAGAAGAAAAACTATAGAGATGACTTATCAGATGATTGAGGATGTCTTAGACCTCCCTCAATCAAAGATCACCTCTTCACATGTTGATTTTAGAGCCAAGGCCTTTTGGAATGAAATCACAGGAGGCCAATTACCCTATAATGCTCATAATGCTCTTAATCTGCTCATCAAGGACCCTATCCTTATTCTATTCCATAAGTATTTGGCTGTCTCTGTCTTTGCTAAGACAGAGATTAATAAGGTATCTGTTCAGGAACTTTTTCCTATGTGGTGTATGCTAAATGACCAACCCTATTGCACCATCTTTCACTTAATGAAAGGATTCTAGAGGATGGCGAGACCGAGTAGTAAAAAGTTAGGTTTAGGTCATGCGATCACTACTATTATTGACTATTTTGATATTGAGATGTCTGACTTAACCATGTTACCATCCGAGAAATTCTCTGCCAAGTACTTACAGGATGCAGGGCTGACCACCATGCGAGGTGTACAGTTCAAAGCCTATGGCGATATAGATGGTGTTAAGCAAAGGCACATTGACATAGAATCTGATGATGAGGATGAGCAGGAAGAGGAAGGCGCTGCTGAGGAGGAGGAACAAGAGCAACAATACCAGGAGGAGTAGGAGGCTCACCCCTAGGCAACACAAGCACCAAACGATACTTCATTTAAGGAGCTGCTACTTAGGATTGAGTAGGGCAATACAGACAATGCTGCTTGCCTTACCTGGGTGGAAGCTACAGTGAATGAGATACGACGGGAGTAGCGGTATCAAAGTTGAAAAATGCTCAAATTTTTCAAACTCTCGGGCGTCATTGTACCATCCCCTAATCCTTCTCCACCCAGTTCGCCTGCACCCCCAGGAAACTAGATTTCCTCTTTTCTTTTACAATTTATATATGTTTTTAATTTTTGTTATTTGCATGATTTTTGATTATGTTTATATGATGCTTTGTATCTTCACATTGAAGATACTGTATTCTCAAAGTGTAGGGATGCTGGCATCTGTTTTATTTTGTTTACTTGTTTGCCATTGTTTCGTCTGCGTATTTGCTATGACTGCATGTTTACCTTATATGTTTCGCATGAGTAAATGTATACGTTTGGTGAAATTGGAATTACTTATATATGGCATGAGTATTTGAAGGCTGGACATAGTTAACTCGTAATCACAATGATTTTGCAAATCTTCTCATAAACTTAGTAATTCAGTAGGGATTGTGAAGGTATAAATGTTTAGCCTAGATAATAAGCTTAATCCTTCTATGATTGCACTATAAAATAGAATACAACTTATTATCAATTGTCGAGCCATGTAGTGGAAGTAATTCTAGAAATATGAAGCAATGAGTACGGAAACAAAAAAAAGAAAAAGAAAAACAAAGAAAAAAAAATATAATAATCCAAAAAGGGGCAAAATGCTAACTGTTCCGCTATTAGTAGGGGTGCCCGAAATTTGCCCTAGTGATATGAACAGCGCTAGTAGCCACTCGAGCGAAGGTAGAATATTGAGTAATCAGGGACCGTCACTAAAAGCATAGGGTACTCGTGTTGAAAGACCTACCTCTCGAACAAGAGCCAAATCCAAAAGAAAAATAAAAGCAATAAAAAGAAGAGAATAAAAACCTTATGATCCTCAAATCAGAGCAAGTTTAAAAAACTAGAATTACTCTCACTTCATGATTAAGCAAGGATGAATGAGTTGTATTTTGTTTTATAGTGCAATGGTATGAATGATTGAGCTTTATTATCTAAGTTAAACATTTCTAGTTTTTCAAGACCTAATAAATTGCTAATGTTATGAGAAGAGTGGTATAAAGAGGAGTGGTTTCAAGTTAATGATGTTCAAGCCAACTCATGCAAATTGCCATATCATAAGTGTATTTCAACTTCTTTGTTTTGAGTTGTTGTTCTTTGTATTACCTTTGCTTGAGGACAAGTAAAGAATTAAGTGTGGGGATGTTGATGTATATTAATTTGCATGCTTGTTTAGTCATTTTTAGTTAATGTTTAATGTTCATTTTGTTACATTTTTGCTTTGATTTAGTATAATTTGATGAGTTTATTGAAGTGTGTAGCGTTAGAGAAGTAACAAAGAATAAATGAAACATTTTAGGACTTCAAAAGAGTAAGTCACAATCGTGACATTTAAAGTCACGATCATGATAGAAATGATGCAAGGAAGACACTTTCAAGCAAAGTCACGATCGTGACAGAAGCTAAGCTAAGAGGAAGAGGAGCCAAGCCAAGTCAAGTCACGATCGTGACATTTAAAGTCACGATCGTGACAGAAGGGAGGAAGCCTAAGCACCAGCAAACAAGCAAGTCACGATCGTGACTTCTCAATTATGAGCCATTTAAAGCATGAAACCTGTAGAAGATTAAGGGGAAAATGGAATCCATGGGAGGAACAAAAACAAAAAGCTTTAATGGAGACCTCATGGGCAAAGAAATCAATAAGATGGGCATGAATATAAACAAATTGGAGTTAAAGCTGGAGGACCCCCACTCAAAGCATAAAAGGAGGATGACATCTAGGGTTAAGGGGCATTCACGATCTACACTAGCAGCAGTCCAATCTTTAGGGCAATTTTGTATAGTGTGCTTCTTTGTTCTTCATTTCTTCTTGTATTTTCTTTTTAGCCATGAGTGGCTAAGTACTTTGTGTAGGATTTGATCTCTGAATCCCTTGTTGGGATAACTAATTATGCTATGTTAACATTGCTATGAATGTTTAATTTTAAAGTTTGATTTTGGAAACAAAACCTCTGCTTTATGATTGCAACGAGAGTTGGATTATAGAATGCTTGTTCATTGAGAGATGTTCAATCCTAAAGGTTAGTTTTCTAAATGATTACTGAAGCTCTGTGATTGCAACAAGAGTCAGATTATGGAAATTTTA